>JASANB010002174.1:0-30425 GCA_030248155.1 Sabatieria punctata
GCACTGATAAGACAAGACACGAACTAACATTCAGTAGTATTGCTTGTACCTATCCATCTACCTAAAGATAAGTTTTTCTCCGACCACTCACTACCTAAATGTGTACGTCCCTGCCAAAAACTGAGACATTTACTTGAACGCACGAATAAGTGTCCAATTAGCAGTACATAAAGAAAACAACAGTAGAACGGTTTATTAGTAGTGGTAGACAAGCGTTCATCATTCCGTGGCAGCAGTAAGAAAGCGATCGGAGAGACCGGCTGTCTCCAGCATGCGTTCTGAGACCATTCGAGCAGTTCTGGGCGCGCCCACCGATCCACCGTGCAGCAGCATCTGCTCGGCACCGACAGCTCGACGCCGACGAATCGACTCCACGTCTCCGATCAGACCGGCTCTTCTCAGTTTCCTCTCCTCGCTTGCCGAGATCACTCCTTGCCGAGATCACGCCGAGATCCGAGCTTCACGGGCCGCTCGCACCACATCTTCACTGAACCACTCCGTCTCGTCACTCAGTTGCGGCAGAGCTCGCTTTCTTCTGCGGGCACCTTTCTTCACCAAGCCCGCCTTGTCCAGTAAATCTTTCTGCCAAGGTTTGATGGCGTCGTCCTGAAGGGCCTTGTTCACAAGACTTTCCGGCAATTGCGTCTCACCAAATTTTGGCTCTTTGGCTGCTGGGTTGACAGCTTGCCGCTTACGCAGGGACAAACTGTTGGTTTCTCCTGACTCAGCACCTTCGACAGCCATCCACACAAGCAACACTGCAATGCGGGCTACACCGACCGTCATGACGCTACCGCTCGTAAATTATCAACACAGTACAATGCAATAACAGAAACAGGTGGGCCTCCTAAACTGTCAGAAATTTCTCGTCATGTGTGTTATCGGTACTACGGTATCAAGCCTTTCAGATGATAAAACGGCATCCAATAAGCCAACCTTATTTGGGTACTGTTGTACTGTGTAATTGATGGGATTCTTTTGAGTAATTTAGCTTCACTTTCATCTCCTTCTTATTTACCAAAATCATGTACGCGTGATCGGTCGGTCACATCTATTTTTTGCAAGCGGGCGCTATTTTTTGCAAGCAAGCAAGTAGGTTTGTTTGTGACATAATTGATGTGTAACTGTGTAATTAGTGTATAAAATTGATTACCACTGTCGAGGCCCCAAATCGATAAACGGCGGTGCAGTTTTGCAGCCTTCAGTCCGGTCATATGCTATGCTCTATTGTAGTGGCGGCGTGTATACTGTACAGGTGAATTCAAACTGTACGTACACACGCGGCAATACTTGAGTTTGTATTTATTTCAATTAGATACAATACAGTAAGCGCAGAAGGATCACCATTTAGCGAGAGAGGTCAAAGATTCAAAACGAGAATATTTTGCTGCGAGATAGGATGTCTACACATTGGGCAATGAGGCAAACTGCGCAACGAAGTAACCAAACAGCGGTGACAAAACACATGCCCGCAAGGTACTGCAGCAAATCGCTCCGCTGAAGTGCGTCTCTACAAGAGAAGTGGTTGATACATAAGGCGACAGTTGTACATTTATCAAACACACACTGTACACAATATAGTATTTTGTATAACCACGTACGCACCAACGAATCCAAGGAAATTTGGGTCCAAAATTGGTTTAGTGATATGCAAGGAAGTCTAAATTAAGTACCTTATAGTGCTGTTTATAGTACTATAAATGGCACCAAGTGCCGTTTGTAGTAGCCACATGGGGTACTATATCAACAGCACTATAAGTTATGCAAAACCAGGGCAATAATGTATGACTTTTCTGCTACAACTGCGTCGGTGGAAAGGAAAAATGCTTACAGCTTCTCCGTGTCTTGGGCTTGTAAAACAAATCGGACATTGAACGTTGAGGACAGTTGTGGTGGTCTCTTCAGATGGTCGGTTCTCCGCAAGGATGTTGTGCTCATTCATGGTCTAAAAGAAAGTTTCAGACAGTGGTTCTCTTTTGAGCACCTTTGCCTACAGCCAAGCGAGACAGATCAGCAGGGAAACGCGTTCTCAGTTCGTCCAGCTGGGCAGTCATCCAGACCGGCATGGTGACAGGCAGCGGAGTGGTTCGTCTGTTGTGTTTAATTGTCCGCAGTAGGTACCTAACTGCAACACCGGCAGTCAACTATTTTCAGCATTCCTAGAGTTCTGTTTTCACCTGATCCGTCGGCTCTGTCGGTCATTATGACAGCGGGACTCGTGCCAACAGGCGGTGGCCAGGGTCGTGGAAGGCCCCGCAGGAACTTGGTCACACTAATGTACAGATTCTGGTTGTTCATCACAAAAAGTCGTTTGCAGCTCTTCTTGGACAGCTGTGCAACACAGACTGGCTTCTCTAATTTAGCAGAGATTTCTCAGACACTTACTCTAGGAAAGATGTTGCTTATGATGGTGACGCAAGTCTCAAACTCAGCCGCGCCGACCGCACTTGTGTGCAGGTGAGGTCGTCTTCTCTGAGCCGGTGTTTCGGCTGCGTTGGCTATCTGACTGCCGTCTGTCTGTGGTGTCTGTCGTGCGTACGGTCTGGAGCCTTCTACTTGGTCCAGAGTTCTTCTGCTGCTAGGTGGCAACGGTGGTCTTCTGCTGAGTGTTTGTGTCTGAGGCAGGTTCGACGAGGTATCGGTCGACTGCTGAGTGTGGTCTGGTCCGTCCGACTGCAGGGAATCCATAGAACTCTGGGTGGTGTCTGTTTGATTTTGCGTGGCGCTAACCAGCTCTGTGATGAGGTCAGTGAGAGATCTGCGTCGTAGTTGTTGGGCAATCCAGTCTGGCGTCAGTTGGGGGAAGAGGGTAGTCTCAAAAAGTCGGACAGGATTTGCAGTCTCGCACTTATGTTAAGCTTACCAATCGATCAATCAGTTGCTCGGTGTTTGCCATTTCAGCACAGTCCAGTCAGTCAGTAGCGATACAAAGAACACACTATAGATATATATAAAATGTTGATTTGAATGTGTTCTTGCATTTTACTTGTGTTGTGCAGTGGCAGGCGCGATTACCGTAGAACGCTTTCACTGCAATTGCTTTGCATTCCATTGCACACTCACGGCCACACTCCGCTGCACTTGGCCGTGGCCACTTCAACGACCGAGTGGTGCAGATCAAAACCTTGCCCAACCTCCAACTCCTCTCCCAGCTCTCCGGCTTGACCCCTCAAACTTTTGTACGCCTTGTACGCTTTTGTACGTACTGCGTACAGTACGCAGTCAGTTTAGGATTACGAGAAGATAGCGCGTGTGTGCGATCACTGGCCTCAGTTGGCTGCCGTGTGCTATTTGCTGCTGTCTATGGTACTCGAGAATCGGTTGGGACAGTCTCCGGTGGACATGTTTTCCAATGCCAAATTGAACTCGCTCTGGACCTGCTTGGGACGCGCTTTCTCACAGTACGTGTGTGCGGTGCAGTCAGTAGGAGGCAGTGTGCATGGGTATTTGCAGGTGGACTTTGTGCCGGGCGGACGGACAGGTGTGCACGATCGGGTCAAGCGCTGTCAGCAGTGTCTGGCTAAGGTCGACTACTGTGTGGACAGAGGTGCGGTCGGTGGTGTTGTGTGTCTGTGGACAGACAGGTTCTGTTGCAGACGGCAACGAGATGGTGCTTGGCGTGCAGGAGTCGCAGAGAGTCTGCAGAGAGATGTTGCAGAAGATGGAGGAGTTGGAGAGTGCCGTCACCTGCGTCATTTGCATGGACAGACGGCTGTCGCTCGTTTTCAACTGCGGTCACATGGCCTGCGACCAGTGCGGCGCTGCCGCCACCCTCTCCCACTGCCACATTTGCAGAGGAGCCATCCTCTAGTGACAGCCCATCTACACCAACTGGACCTCCTAGATCTACTCGTTCGGCTCAGCTACAACCTGCTTTCTGTTTATCTTCTCTGCCCCGTACTAACTGCGCATGTCTGATCCGTACCGATTCTTTTATTTATTTCAAACGGAAAATAATTTATTTTGAAATTGTGATGGCGGAACTTGCCAAATCTCCTTGTTATTATTTGATGGTGTCGGTGCGCTACTAAATTATCAAAGCAATAAATCGGACTGTTTTTGCCTCTGTTGCATGTTGCTGTGTCTTCGGCTGGGGGAATTTTTCTGATCAAAAATAGGATTTCACCGCTTGTTTATTTTGTTTATTTGTTTATTTGTTAGTAACACAACAAAATCCAACCATCAGAGACAGAACCCATCCGAGCTGGGCCGGTTGACCGGCTACATACCCGGATGTCGAAAAGTATCTGTTATCATGTTTGTATGACAAAACTGCTCCGCAAATATTTACTGAAGTCCAAATTAGTTAAGCCTTTCTTAAAAGAGTTTGAATTTCTATTGGATATCAAATATTCTGGAAGATTATTCCAACTTTCGATTACCCGATTTGAGAAGTAAAATTTCCGTACATCAGTACGTGAACGACTCATAAACAGCTTTAAAGCATGACCCCTAGTACTATCAATTTTTTTAAATTCAAAAAAGCTATCAGCCGGTAGCTACGTGCCGCTACGCCCAAAGCGACCTTTTTAGGCTCAACATAGGTTTTGTGGACTAAAAATCCGGTCTGAAGTGCAACAATGCCCTTTAAAACCCTATTTATTTGCTTTACATTACTGTTGCTAAGTAAATTTATTTGAAATATAATTAAATTATAATTTACTTACCACATGCCCAGAGAAATATAATTAAATTAAAATTTACTTACCATATCTGAGAGAAATTTAATTTAATTATAATTTACTTACCACATTTAATTAAATTAAGTACATTAAGTATATTTAAAATAAGCCTGATTTTGGCCACTAACACCTTCAACTTTGCTTCCAACTAAGCAAGGATGCTATAACAGTTTATCTAGAATGAAAACCAAACCGGGGTGTCACAAGGTTTAAAGTCAACGACAGACTTGGAGAAAAGGAGCTGAGGCCGCCTCAGGCTCTGAACTACCGCCCCTCAGGCTACCGCTACCTCTTCAGGATTTTTCGGAAGAATATTATGATAAGAAGTATGCCTAGGTCAGGTGTGAATGAGCTCAGACTAGCTTATTTCGGCCTATTTAAACGAAAAATAAGCCAAAAACCTTAATTCTAGCGAAAATCGGACTTTTTAGCTTACACTGTACCATCCTCTCAACTCAGCCCCCATCAACCGCCACTACACCCTCCAGCCAGCGCCCTCAGAATTTGAAAATTTATCAGCCGAAATGATAGCCCATGTCTGTCAACAGCAATAATGACAGTACGTCAAAATTAAAACCTCAATCTCAAGAAACTTTCCCGTCAGTTTCTGCTTGCATCCACAACAAACAATGCCTGTGAGACTGAACATATGCTATCGCATAGCAAAACTGGCTGAAAAGTACCTAATATCCATTCTTAGCTTGACGGATTAATTGGAGTAGTTTGTTTTGTGGGAGATTAAGAGAAACAAGCGCAAAGACAAAAGGCGGTGGGCGGGCGGCCGGGCGGAAAATTGTGCTGTATGTAAGTATGCCTATTTTTAGCTATATTGAAAGGTATAGATACTGAAAGCAGACACTCACACAGCACTTGCATGCTGCCAAAAAGGTTCAGCAACAGCTAGGTTTGTGTAAGTAAATTAAGTATATTTTAAGTAAATTAAGTAAAATATTTTTGGTAAGTATAATTTACAAATTATAATTATAATTAACTTTTCCTGTTTTCGTGGAAATTTAATTTAATTATAATTTACTTACCAAATAATTTACTTGTATTAGTAAATTTCTAAAAAATATAATTAAAATTAAAATTATAATTTACTTAGCAACAGTACTTTACATCGTGCAAAAAACCATTTATGAAACGTAATTCAGCTAAAATGCATTTCTGGAACCCTATTTAGACATTTTAAAATCCAAATTAATGCTCCGAAACCCTGTTTAGTATCTTTGAAACCCAAATTAGGATTCCGGAACCCTATTTAGGGCCTCAGAAAGAGATTGTGCGGAAGGAGAGCCAACGACGTAAGCAGAGAGTAAAACCTGGCCGACCCGTATTCAAGAAACAACGCTCACCTTGTGTCGAAAAACGAAGCAGTAAGCGACATCCCGGAGGGCAAAAATCAACGGAGAATTTCATGAAAATGCTACTCAGGGATGTGAGGTGGGAAAAAAACACCGAAAAAAAACAGTTTTTTTTTTCGGAAAAAAACCGGTTTTTTTCCTAAGGGTCGGAAAAAAACATAAATTGCGGAAAAAACTCAAGCTAAAAATAGCTAATTTACGTCATTTTTCGTTAAAAAAATGGACTTTTGCTATGTATAATAGGCCATACTGACTCAAAACTGTTAGAAAAACAACAAAAAAGACCAAATTTGGCATGAAAAAACAAAAATGCAAACTGCTGTAAGAAAATTTGCATATAGCGTTATTTATGGAACCTGTCAGGCACTGTTTCATGCCTGTTTCGTGATTTATATCAATGTAACACGTGTATTTCTGGTCTAACAAGACTGAGGAAGGCGCTAGAAAGCGTTAGGAATCATAAAACCAGCCTAGGATACTCAGAACTTGGGCTGGAGTTTTTTCCGCGATTTAGGAAAAAAAACCGAAAAAAAACCGGAAAAAAACTGGAAAAAAACAGGCCGAGGTTTTTTCGGAAAAATATACAACCCTGATGCTACTACTGGTCTGTCTCTGTCTGTACTAACACCAAGAATGCATAAGAGTGCGCCACTCAGCTAGAG
The DNA here is from genome assembly GCA_030248155.1 of Sabatieria punctata. Taxonomy (NCBI): domain Eukaryota; kingdom Metazoa; phylum Nematoda; class Chromadorea; order Araeolaimida; family Comesomatidae; genus Sabatieria; species Sabatieria punctata. The sequence continues at coordinate 6,709 of JASANB010002174.1, forward strand.
ATGGGCACGTAAATTATAGAGATGGGCACGTTGATTCAGAGATACGTAGGTACAATCGCAAATCTGATCTTTGCTTGTGCCCGCCAGATGGCGCAAGCGTAACATTGGTTCCCTTTGCAGCTGCCCTTTGTTTGTATAGTATCGATTAGACTGCGCTAGCTTGTCTGCCGGCATCTTCTTTCCTGCGCGCGCAGTGTGGTGAGCGCCTACAACAAAAGAGCTGAAGTTTTGTCTGGTTGATGGTTTAGGTACCAATGGTGCACGTACAACTGAACTTCAGTTTGAGTAAGTGTTTATGTATACGTTTATCGGCACCGGCATCTATTTTCATGTCGCTAGAGGCTGTTTTTTGTTTCCAAGTTTAACTCGGACACGCGGTTTTGAGCAAGTTCGCACTTTTTTTAGTCTAGGACGATTTCATTACGTAGACCTGCACGTGGCCTTGTGGTGATGTGATCGAGTTCCGCAGCAGAGCACTAACTGTGCTTCATATCTGTGAAAATGATCAGCTTCTTTCTTCCCATCCCACCTGACCCAAGCTACCTAACAATTTGCCTTTATTTTCACCTCGCTGTATCACTCTGTTGGCATTGTAAACATACTACTCAGAAGATCGGAGTGGGACGGTTGAAAATGATCTCAAGTGAAGTGGGTGCCGGATCTGGGACAAACCCGCAGACCCCCAAGACATGTATGGATACTGAGGCTTTTAACTGAATTCGATCACAGACAAAGCCAATTGTTTGAAAGTTGCAGCCGATCCGATCCGATCCGATCCGATCTGGCGGGGGGGTCGTACAATGTACGGCCCTACGATCAGACCTGCACGGTCCATTTCGTTACCCCTTATATCGTCATCTCGGACGTTGCCCCTTCACGCCAACCCACCAGGCAATGCGGGGCCAGGTACTAAGAGAGCGCCTGGCGTGGTGACGTCATGGTGCTGACAGCTCCCAGCGGCCGCCCGGCCGAGGAGGAGTAAACCGGTATAGGCCGTAATGCTGGTTTCTCAGACGGCTCCTGACGTCGTTGATCTTCCCTCCAACGCGGCATGCTTTTAGGAGCGGCTTTCGGTGCAACGGCAGATCCAGTTGGTTCCCATTTTACCTACTCACTGTAACCAGTTTTCGGTGGCCTGGGTGGAGCGTTGTGCCGACGACCAACTCTTTGCAGCAAGAAACTTGCCACGCCGAGAGGATGAACCACTACAACCACTAGGGATGCAGCGGCCGCCGTGACTCAGAGGCAGCGAGCTACCCACTGAGCCACTGACGCGGCGAAAGTTGCAGCTTATGTGAATCGAATCACAGACTTTGCGGATCAATTAAAATTTCAAAGTTTATTCATCCACACGAACACAAAAGGAAAGCCGAGGGAAGAAAACTACTAAAGAATAGGTCGGTTTGGTAAACTACGTAGAGCAGGGCTCGTACAGGTCAGGGAAGTCAGGGAGGTCAGGGAATTTAAAATTGGTCAGGGAGTCATGGAAAAGTCAGGGAATTTTTAGTCTGGTCAGGGAAGATTGGACTACTTTACTGTTATTTGTAGCAGCTTCTGTTCTTTCTCTTTCGGTACTTTGCTTTGTCTCGCGCGCAGGGAGCATACAAAAGCACTCTTCAAGTTTTGAGCCGTTTAGAAAATTGTAATTGCTCAACGTTTGTTTTACTGTACACTACCTGTCGTTTATGGTAAGTAGCGAACGACCGGGTTTTGCGATTACGGTAGTATTGCAGGAAAAATCGGCGCTGAGCGCAAGCGAACCATGCAAGAACCAGTGGCGTACCCAAGGGGATGTAAGGTGTGTACACCCCACTTTGCAGTGGAGGTAGGGAGGAAAAATTAGACAAAAATAAGAGAAATGAATTAATTTAATTAATTGATTAATTATGTACTAAAACTGTCTATTTTATACTCAGAATACCTTTTAAATGCGTTTTCAAAGGCTAAATTTTCAAAAATTTCTCGTCCTGGTCGGGCAGAAGTCGGGCAAAAGCCCAACCAAGCTCTAAACTAGTAAACCTTGTAATTGACAATTTTAAGCCCAGAATGGTTTTTAAACACGTTTTTGTAGGCTAATTTTGCGAAATTTTCTCGTCCTTGTTAGGCAGCGACCCAACCAGGCAACTTCAAAGTTTTACACCCCCTTTGCAAAATCCTGGGTACGCCACTGACAGGAACTGAAAGAGTAGGAAGTGAAAACGAAGTGCTTAGAGCAAGAATTGAGCTTGAAGAGTCTAAATAATTGTATTCTCTGTTCCGTCTGCAAAAGATCACTAAATTAAATGAATAGTTCCCGTTTTCTGATCTTGTAGGGTATTTTTGCGAAAAGTCAGGGAATTTTTCGATTTTGGTCAGGGAAAGTCAGGGAAAAGTCAGGGAATTTTGAAATCCCGGATCTGTACGAACCTTGTAGAGGAATGCCGAAAAGGTACCAAACCAAGGATAATACAACGACAGGCGCCAACCGTTCAATTATGTAGTTACCAGCAATAATACGCTTTTGGCAAGACTATGCACCGAGTGCGAATGGAAAAAATCGGTTTATATGTGTAGTGGAATGAACGCGTATGCTTTTAGAGCCATTCTTTCTGCGATTTGACAGACAGACAGACTTTACTCCAATGTGATGCCAGACACCCAGCAGGTAAAACGGCAGGAGCATACACATAACAACTAATTTACAGATATAGACAATCCTTGTGCTATAACATAATCCTTAAAGACGTCATTAAAAACAAATTGCCTAAATTTGCTAAAAGGAGGTGAGACGGCGAAATTAGGAAGGGAGTTCCAAATCCTTGAGGAGGCAAAGAACATTGTACTGCCCGTGGCGACCGTACGGGTGGTCAGCTCAACGTGACAGGAGTTGGCCATGAGACGCTCACTTCTGCGTCTCTGCGAGGTTTGGAGAGAAAACGGGCAAAAGCGAGCACCATGATAGACAGAGTGAAAAAGCAGCAGCCTTTTCTGTGCTGCCAGCAGCCAGATTGGACTGAGGGCACACTCAGTCACAGTATCAGTACAAGACAGATCGTAGCGATTTAGGTGCAACTTGGCAAACAGTCCCTGTGCTTTCTCCAGCCGGGCTCGACTATAGCTAGCGTTTGGGTACCAGGCTTCGATGGAATAAGTGAGTTGAGGGAGAAAGCACTGTTTGTACAGACGCTCGAAGACGGCAGGTGGAGCCTTACCAAGAAATTTTTATTATTAAAACAAATTTGTTTCAGAGTAACAATGGAAAGCGAGTTGGACTCGAAAAGAGCTGTTGTTAAAGTGAAAACATGGGAAGGTAACGTTCTTCTTCCAATTCATGCGTATACAGTAGTTGCGCTTGGGTTATCAGTCAAGCCTTCTGTGCAGTTTAATACTTCATCCGCCATCAGGATCCGATCCGATGTGCGGGGGGCCTTACGCCTACGATCAGACTCGTGGTCTATTTCGCTACCCCCGTGATTGGTCATCTCGGACGTTGCCATTTTTCAATTCCTGCCATGCTGCTGGGTGCCGGTCACCAGGAGGGCGGCCGGCGTGTTGATGCCATGATTCTGACAGCTCCCGACGGCCCCCGGTGCCCCGTATGTCAGAGGGCTCCCGGCATAGTTGGTCTCTCAGACAGCTTCTGACATCGTAGATCTTCTTCTCCATGCTTTGTGGAGCGGCTTCGGTGCAACGGCAGATCCAGTCGGTTCCCATTTTACCTACTCGCTGTAACCAGCTTTCGGTGGCCTGGGTGGAGCTTTGCGACATCGACCAACTCTCTGCGGCAAGAAACTTGCCGCGCCAAGAGGATGAGCGCTCAGATGTTCATTGTCTGTGTCGATCGTATGTATGATATTCGTAGTGTTGCCGGATGAATATTATGTCAAGATGTGTCGATGGGGAACAATGAATACAAAAGTGGTGATCAGATGGTGTCCATAGACACAGATTTCCAAAAATTTGGCGTGGGTTTTTCTTTTTTTGGTGTCCATGTTCTGTTCATTCTGGACGAACATTTTGAGTGATTTCGAAAGGGTTACAATAAATTTTAAAATTTTTTCAGTTCTTAACCGTTTCTGCGGTTATTTATTATGTCTTTTCATTTCTGTCGTTTTTTAAGCTCTGATGGATAATAGCTGGCTTCGCTTGAATATAGAGGGCTGTCAGTGTAGCCGCAAGTGGGCCTCCCCTCCATGTATTCCCTACTGTGATTGAGATTGGCGCATGCAGCGCTGGTTGATGTGTAATGGCTTTTCAGTTGTGAACGCCACCAGAAGCCACGGCAAAAGATGTCCGTTTTGCCGTGACTACATAAGCAAGATTGCTAACCGGCTAAGATCTGGAAACGGCCGTACCAGAATATGAGAGGCCGTTGGAACAGCTACAAAATCATATGCGAGTCAGGATCCTACGTAGCGAATGAATGGTGATCGTTTGAATGGAAGGGTGTCAGACACCAGAAAATGACACCAAAAATACCGACCCAACTATGAGGGGGGTGTAGCTCTGGTTCCAGGGGGGTTGCTGGGGGGGGGCGGGCATGCACCGTTGGTCTTCGATTGACCTCTATTTTAACATCAGCCAGATCCGTGAGATGACCCTACTTCCCCCGTCCCTTCGGCACCTTTGCCGACTTTCTCGCAAAATGCATCTTAAATTGTTAAGTGGAATCTCCTGACAGAAATGCATTCGGCTTGCAATCCTCTATTGCACCCATTTACACCAAGCACTGTACGTTCCTGTAGCATTTTCGTTTAACCGTAAAAACGTTTGTCTCAAATTTTATGTTTGAGTAGGGATGGGACCGGTATACGGTATTATACGGTATTTTTGGCTATACGGTATTATACGTATACGGTATTTTTTATACCGTATAATATCGTATAGTTGTTAAAACTGAATCAGCAAGATTTTTGCAGTAAATTCATGTCATTTTCGCGCTTTTAAAGGTCGCAGTACTGTTTTTTGGTTTTGTAAGCCATGTTATCGATTAGAAAAACCCAAAAATCTGCCTTTAAGGCAGTTTTTTGGCTTCCTTGAAATGGAAAATCTGATCTTACAAGTATACTTGTAAAAAATGCTGAGAAACCTGCAATTTTGTTTTTGAATAAAATTAAAAAAGTATTTTTGGTTAGCATTTCACTAACTTGAAGTGAAGCAAATCTGTCCAACAAAAATACAGTTAATATTTACAATAGGCATAATTCAAAATAAATTCATTATATTGTCGGCTCAGATTCAAATCTTTAAATAAACAGACAGTACTACTTACCAGTAGGTAGGAAAAACAGATCTAATAAAAAATAGCCGTGTTTTTCTTTCACAAGAAAGGCCGACCATAAAAAATTATTTATGTTTTTGACCAGAACATTTACATTTACATTTACTCTTTTGTTACCACTTGGGCAACGGGCCCACAAATCGCCAGAGATTGAACTTGGCGAACTATCCATATACTAGCGTAACTGGGTGTTTTAAAGCGTTTGCAGCATACTATACGGTATACGGTATTATACGGTATCGAAAATTCTATGCGGTATTTTTATACCTGTCCCATCCCTATTTTTGAGACACTTTTAAGCTGATTAAGCAAGCAAATGCTGCAGTTGTTCTAAGTCTATGCTACCATTACGTGCATCTGGGCCGCCATCATACAGCTATGCAGGTATTACGTAGGGTGGGATTGGATTAGTTTACTGGACATAAGAGCAGTACAGGAAACCAGTGTCAATAAATCAAAGGGCATTTTAACATGCATTTTGCGAGAAAGTCACCTGAGCTATAAGGGAAGGAAGTTGCGCGACTTTTTTTCGCGGATCGGGCTGGTATGTGTTGTGTGAGTGTGCGTGTGCGTCAGTGTGTTGTGTGTGTCCTGGCCGCGAGCGAGCGGCGGCTCTGCCTGCTGGCCGCTGACTGATTTACCGTGTGTGGTAGCCGGTTGCCCATCTAACGCCTCTTTGTACTGCGAAACAGTGAAATGGAGAAAAAGAACTGTGTTTGTCTCTCTTCGGTCGATCGATCGGATCAGGTGTAGCTGGGTAATCAGGAACCGATCCCAAACATCTTTTGGCTTTTAATTAGGAGGTACAGCTGCAGAATCTGATATGCAACCAACAAAAAGCTGTTATCTAGGCCTTCGACCCGAAAAACAGTGTTTTAGCTTTGATTCGTTAATCCGGACAAAATTGGCCGGTCCGAACCTGTCCGGATTAACGAGACATGACTGTATCTACGCGAGAGTCCACGTAGTGCTGCTTGTTCGACTGGATTGTTTTCGACACTCTTTTGAAATTTAATCTGTTTTAGTGCCGTCTGATCGCCGGCAGGTAATCACTGGTAAAGAGATGACTTCGGTTTTTTCCCATTACAAGAAGGAAAGGACAAATACTGGGTGGTCGTATGCGAACCGTGTGCGTCAGACGGATTTGTATGCCTGTGCGTCTTTCTCAGAGGATGCTCCTGTGGTAAGTGGATTCAGCTGTTTAGTGAGCCAGACTGATCGCAGGGCACCACCTCGTTGACCTGCAAGAAAATCGGCTTAACTGACTTTTAGGGGTCCCTAGGAGTCAACTGAATACGGTAGATAAAATTGAAATTTTTGTTAGTGACCCCTAAAAGTCAGTTTTGCCACCGCTGTAGCAACTGCAAATCTCAACGGATATGAATGAATCCTTTTTTAGATGAAAGGTAAAAGTTCTTGAAGGATTGCTGAAATTTTCATTACTGTGCTCTGCTTAGATCCTGAGATATGCGCCCTCATTAGGGACCCCTAAAAGTCAGTTTTGCCAGAAAATCTTGGTTACCAGTCCTTCGTTGTCCGAAAGACTGCACCCTTCACCGCTGCTGTGTATGCTTAATAGTACGTACATAGGTATATTGCAGAAGCGTGACAGCAATGACGATGTCCACAAATCTTTGCAGCTATTAGTGGACAAATGTATGAGATTGTTCGATAAATTTCGCAATGGACTGCCCTATAGTGAATTTTGGCGTCAGTTCGAAGTAGGCACGTTGTGTTTACGTACTAGCGCTCGACTCAAGTCTTTTTCAAGTTTCAGCTCATGCATGGTCATCCACTGCCACTGATGGAGTTTGGATTTTTGAGCATATCCGAACTTGTCAGTGCTGCCCCTGATCGTTTGACTTTGGAACGTTTCAACGACCCGTCCAAGGGCTCCTGTATGCTGATTATCAAAGGCAAAGCCACTAATCTTCCTGACGGTCAGCTTTCTTCGGCACAGCCGGTTCAGTTTGGAGAGCGGTTGGACAGTTACACCTGTATTCTGGCAAGTCAGTTGAGTGGCTCAACGTCCATGGGTGCCATTAAATTCCAGGTAGATCATTTACTTACATCACTGGTAGTCGGCACAGTTGGTGTAGTGGTTTAGGCCGCAAAGCCACTGTGCGCTCATCCACTCGGCGGGGCAAGTTCCTTGCCGCAAAGAGTTGGTCGTCGGCACAAAGCTCCACCCAGGCCACCGAAGGCTGGTGACAGCGAGTAGGTAATGGGAACTGACTGGAATTGCCGTTGCACCTAAAGCTACAATAGCAACCATACGTGTTGGGACAAACGGGAACGGAGACCGGCCCGGACTGACACCGAGCATGAGCATGTGTGCCATACATGTAACAGCTCCGGGCCGACCTGGAGGAGGCGGTAGGGGGGTTTCCCTCAGGTGGGGGGGGGTCGAGGGGGGTTTCGCCCAGAGGGGGTACAAAATTTCAAAAAGCTCCAAAACGCATGGAAATGCGTTTTTAGCACGTTTTTTCAGTAAGGACCCTAAAAATCGCTATTTTAAGCTGCCAAATAGCGTTTTAGAGCTAAAATGACAAGCAAAAAAATGACAAAAAGGGCTTCCAAAAACAGCGGTTTCTCTTATATATCAGGCAATATGGAAACGCCAAATTCGGTTTCCAAAGGCTTTTCAAACGAATTTTAGGCTAAAAATGAGTGATTTCTGCGCCAGTTGGTTGTACTTGAGCCACTACTAGTACTTGTGTTTTTGGGTCGGGGTGGGCGGTCCCTTAACCTGTCTTGGGGAGGGGGTGAGGGAGTTTTGGCCTTTTCAACTAGCGGGTAACTCTGCCAACCTTCTCTCCTCGTATGGTGCCGGCTAGTAGTGAAGGCAGCAAAGGAAGGGCAGGATGTGGGCGTGCGTGATGAGCCCGCAGCGTGGCCCAACGCAGAGGCTTCGGCCCCGCCCGGACGGTCCAATCCATACATCACTCCTAGACATACATGTGCATGGTCGGCGGCTCAGGGGGACGGCCAGGTCTCCGTGCGTAGTTGCCTAGATATCGGTGCAAATTTTCGTTAGGAAATTCAAATTTTGACGGGAAATTTAATTTGTCCAAAATTTTGACTAAAATTTACAAATTTGAGGTCAAAATCAAAGTTTCGGCAAAAAGTTGCCGAAAAACACTTCGCTGACAGAACATTGTCAAAAAATCGAAATTTTCCAGAGAGATTGAAAAAAATTCAGGTTTGCCTGGAAGTAGGGTGCGTAGGTGCCAAAATTGATTTCTGTAGCTTAAAAACGCATCTGGAGGCTTTCTAGCAGCCTCTAGCAACGTTTGGTAGATTTTTATTTTTGTCCCCCTGGGCACCCCATGCACACGTGTGCTTCTAGACCTATTTAACCGTTGCTCTAGGCCTCCGTATCGCAGTACGTTTCTCCCTCCGAGTTCTATGTGGTTCAAGAGAGCAACGAACAGCGGTTTGAAAGACTGTTGACTGAAATAAAGTTTGTTTCTAACCTCGTTCTGTTGCTTCTGCAGGTGGTTGGTCTTTCAGCCAAACCTACGAAACGGACGTTGTGTCGGTGATTCCGCTAGAGGAGTTGAAGGTTGGATTGCTGTGCTGTGTTCCTTGGCGTCAGTTCGGCTACCATCGAGCAGTGATATGGCAAGTGCTCACCACCGACAAAGTGCAGGTGTTGTTGGCGTGGCTCCGCTCTTCTGCTGCATTAGCTGCTTGTTGCAGGTCTTCTTCGTCGACTACGGCACCTCCGATGTAGTTGGGCCGGCTCAGATCAAGTGGTTGCTGAAGAAATTTGTCGCCCTACCCGCCATGGCTTTGCACTGCCGACTGTTCGGCGCTCTGCCGGTCAGCCAGGTACGTCTACCGACTCACTCACCACTCAGTTGGTTTCACTTTTACTTCTGTCAGAGGGGCGACTGGCCGCAAGAATCGGAGAAAGTCTTCCAGCAACTGGTTGGTGATGGCGCGCTGGTCGACGTATCTGCGCTCAGCTTCGATGTGGTAATGCGCAAAATCTTTAGAGATAGTCCGTTTGACTGACCGTCTTGCGTGCAGAATGACCAAACCTTCTCCGTGCAAGTCTGCTGCAGTGATGGCCGCTCGTTGCTGACTGAACTGATCAACAGAAACTTGGCACGGGCGCCCGAGCTGAGCGTGAGCGATGCGTCGTCGAAAGTGTATGAAACTGAGCTTTTTGTTTTGTTTTTCTTTTACCAACAGTACTTTCAGCTGCAAGTTCGCTGCCGCTTCTGATTGTCTACCACAGGCTTCCGCCGGCTGCATCACTAGAGTGCGCGGCAGGTCTGTCTATTGCAAGCAGCATTTTGACGAGGCGTCGGCACCGCCTGTGGCGCCAATTGGTTTCGAAACGGTCGGTGTCAGTTCGGATCGGTCGGTGGGCGAAGAAGACGGAGACAAACCGGCGAGCAGTCTGCTGCAGTCGTCAGAGAATCGAGAGGCCGTCGCGTCTCTGCTGCCGTCTTCTTCGGATGACGCCGACTTTGACTACGAAAGCAGGTTCAGAGAGCTGTTGCGTGGCGGCTTGGACGTTGGAGCTGCTGAGTTTGGCTTAGAAATGATGCAGAACCGACTGTAAGCGTTACCGTTAGCGTTACCGCCTGTATCCTTGCTCTTCTACTTTTAGGGAGGAGCGACGCGAGCAGTTCAAACGCGAACGGTTGGACGGAGATTCCTTTTTCCGTAGCTTGAAAGCGCTCTCGTCGTTGACATCTCAGATAAAGGCCGTAGAAAAGATGGTGCATGATCTCGGTGCTTTTACAAGTGACTTCGATCGGTGATTTTTTCCAAGTGCAACCAAGACTTCGTATTCTTTTCTTCGGCAACCGTGACTTGTTTGATCGGCTGTGTTTTGCATTAGCGTGCTGTATTTCTGTTCTTTTTGCACCAACTTACAATTGTTGCTGCGTGCCTTAGGGGTGCTATACGACAGCAGCTGTGAATTGAGGGGCGCACCAGACGTTTGTACTTTCACTTGTTTCTCTAATGTGTCTTCTGAGAATGCAGCTTACGTAGAGATGAAGAAACGGTTTTTAGAGGACCCGGCTGTTTGTACGCGTACTACTAATCCTGCACTGCTTTTGGCTGTGTTCAGCTCAGTTCCCCTTTGTTGTGAAGTCTGTGTACAATATTGTTGGATAATATTTTAACCGGTCGAAGCTGTGGTTCTGCATTTAATTATCACGTGATTGGTTTCTACATAAATGTAGACCGCTGATCTGAATTTGCAGATCTTACCGACAGTTCTCGTAAGATTCCTAGTTGAACGGGCTGTTATAATGTACGTACAATACTACATACGCGGTTTTAAAAAACAAAAGAATCGAGTATTCCTGCTGCTTTTTCATGGAAATGAAATGCTAAACTGTTGCTGGAAGACAAGTTCTGGTGTTATTCTATTCTCGACTTTGAGTGCGTGCTGACGAATCCTGCTCTCACTTGGTGCAAAGCCGATTTGCAGGTACTACCTGGTTAGTGTTAAATATGCATACTAATTTTTTCTTAGCAACCAATTCATCAAAATAATTCTGCAATAAGTTCGTTGCATAGAGAGGCTGTACATACGTAGTAACCAGAGGTTTACGGTAGTGCTGGTGGTTGTGTTGTGTACTAGTGATGAGGTGTCTGCGCAAGTTGTGTGTGTTGCTGTGCAAGGATCTGTTGGTGTTGGGCCGGTGTTGGTGGGGCGCAGTGGTCGACCTACTTGTTCTACTAATATTGCTTTTAATTTTGCTTTTGTTGTTGTTCTTTAATGGTGTAAGTTTGCCCTTCTCATTATTTGGTCTCAATCAAATCTACAGTCTCAATCAATTCACGTACGTACGTAGGTTACGTGTTTCAGTATAGTATTCAGTTTTCTAGTCTCATTGGCACACTTAAATCTTTCCCGTTCACGCCTGTTCCGCTGATATCCTGAATTTAAGACATTTTCAGAAAGATGATGCGTCATATAATTGGAATAATTCGGGTTTGCATTTGTCCTGTTCAAAGCATGCAGTCAGTTTCTGTTATGTCCCGAAAACGAAGAGAACCACAAAACTGATGGAACTGGTTTGTGCGCAGTACATGTGCGAAGGACAGCGCTCTAACTGTTCGGCAATAGGTCAGTCCGTAGCTGTCGTTCGTAAATACACCTCCACTTTACTGGTTTGTAGGTTATGCACACGAAGAAGAAGGGGGCATGTGTGGTCCCACGCCTAGCATACATTTTGGCAGTTTGACATCACAGACGATTCAGTACAAACTAAGGGTAAACTTTGGCCAAACCAGCATAGGCAGTTTGGACACAGGGCTTATGTACAGAGATTATTATTATGGAGAGGACACGCCTTTCCAAGGTACACCTGCGTTGCTAACAGTGTCTGTGTAAAATGTCAGATCTTTCTAGCTTATCGTAAAATTCTTCCTGTGCAGCACGCAGTAGACCGCGCCTTGACGGTCTATCTACATCCAGAATTCGGAAAACGGTCAGATGTGCATTTTTGGTTGACCTATCTGAGACGCAGAGTAAACGTCACCGTGGCACCGTTGCCGTTTCGTGCGGCCTCGGATGAGGCTTCTGATTCTTCCGGACGAATTCAGTTGATCACAGTTACGCAGACTCTGCTGCCACTGATATTTCTGCCCAGCTTCCTATGGACCATTTTCAGCGTTGTCTACGAGAAACAAAACAATCTGCGAGTGAGTTCGATGTCTAAGCGCCCCCTTTGTGTCTGACTGACTGCTCAGTTGTGTTGTTTGACTCTGTCAACGCCTCTGTTCAAGGTCTACTGGTAGCAGGTGTACAAACAAACTGTGTGTTTAGGAGCTGTTCAAAGTGATGGGCGCCAGTAACTGGCTGCAGTGGTTGTCTCATCTGGTCGTGTCAGTGGGCAGGGTGCTGCTGCTTGTAGTCGTTCTTCTGTCTTTCTTGTTCGCTGATTGGTCCGGCTCTGCAAACTATTTTGGCTACCAAAACCCGTTTATGGTCTTCTTTTTCTTGTTCACAGCAGCCGTGGCATTGGTTTACTTTGCGTTTGCGCTGGCCGCCTTCTTCACCCGAGGTAAGTTGGCAGCCGTTTTTGGCGCTACGTTGTGTCTTTTACTGCAGCCCGTCAGGCCTGTGCTCTGGCTCTGCTGCTCTACCTGCTCCTGCACATTTTCTCTATCCTGCTCCTTCTCAACTTCTCCTTTCCACTGCCCGGAGAACTCGGCTACCGGCCTATGGGTGTTTTTGTGCAGCTCACCTGTTCTCTCTTCTCTTGGCATGCGGCTTTCGGTTACGGCTTTAAATTGCTTTTCCAGTACGACAAGTTCGGTACGGCTTTTGATTTCTTTCTTCCACTTCACGCGTGGACGTATAAATGGGCCGAGAAAACTTGTCCAATGAGGTCATGCAGCCGATTTGGTGGGTGGGTTCAGGTAGGTGACTGGATGTGGTCTGGGTGGGTCGACGCCTAGTTACATCGTACAATAGGTGTGGTTACGGTGGGTAAGTAGAGATGAGAACGGAAATTAATTTACGTGCCCCTCTATGAGCAATGACTACAGTAGCAGTGGCACCACTGCCACCAGTGCATTAGAGATGGGAACAGAAATTAATTTACGTGCCCCTCTATGAGCACTGACTACAGTAGCAGTGGCACCACTGCCACCAGTGCATTAGAGATGGGAACAGAAATTAATTTACGTGCCCCTCTATGAGCACTGACTACAGTAGCAGTGGCACCAGTGCATTAGAGATGGGAACAGAAATTAATTTACGTGCCCCTCTATGAGCACTGACTACAGTAGCAGTGGCACCACTGCCACCAGTGCATTAGAGATGGGAACAGAAATTAATTTACGTGCCCCTCTATGAGCACTGACTACAGTAGCAGTGGCACCACTGCCACCAGTGCATTAGAGATGGGAACAGAAATTAATTTACGTGCCCCTCTATGAGCACTGACTACAGTAGCAGTGGCGCCACTGCCACCAGTGCATTAGAGATGGGAACAGAAATTAATTTACGTGCCCCTCTATGAGCAATGACTACAGTAGCAGTGGCACCACTGCCACCAGTGCATTAGAGATGGGAACAGAAATTAATTTACGTGCCCCTCTATGAGCAATGACTACAGTAGCAGTGGCACCACTGCCACCAGTGCATTAGAGATGGGAACAGAAATTAATTTACGTGCCCCTCTATGAGCACTGACTACAGTAGCAGTGGCGCCACTGCCACCAGTGCATTAGAGATGGGAACAGAAATTAATTTACGTGCCCCTCTCTGTGTGTAAGCCCCTTACATGTATGCAGGTACCTTACCCTTTTTTGTAAGTCTTTTCCGGATGCAGACATGATCAAAAGTGGGCTGAGGGGGTTTGACCCCTTCAGGCTCTGACAATGCCCCCAGGCCGCCGCTACCCTCTCAGGAATTTTTTGTGTAGAACATTATTATCTCTCAGCCCTGATCAGGATTTGACAATTTACCACCCCTCAGCCAAAATGCTAGCCCATGTCTGTCCGTATTGCTAGTTTGTTTGGACTGCAGGTAGTGCTCTCTCCTGGAATTTACTCTTCACCCCGGTCTCTCCTGAACAACCGCTCACTTTTGGCGCAGTGCTTATAATGTTTTGGCTGCAAATTTGTCTTTACGCACTCCTAACGTGGTATGTGGACGCTGTGTTGCCTGGAGAACGTGGAATTCGACAACCTGCTTTCTTTATGTTTAAAGTGAATTGCGTCGTCTAACGTGTTGAGGTGTTACTCGTGTCTTTCCTAGAAATCTTACTGGGCTGGCCAAGACCACTACGCCGTCGCTCAACCGACCACTTCAACTGGAGAAAAAAGTGCTAACCCTGCCTTTCAAGCTCCCAAACGTGAATGGGGCGTTCCGACTATATCTACCACCAATTTATGCAAGGTGATACCATACATGGGCGGGAAAAATGGGTACGAGAGTAAAAATACAGAAATTGGATTGGGCTTACCAATTTTCGAGATGGGCACACTCTCTGACCAATGTATGGGTGACACGTGTATCGGTGCAAGCGCGCCTTCGGTTCGAATTTCTGATTTGTTCATATGTAGACGTAACAGAGGGGTTTGTCCCCCAGCTGACTTGCGTCAGACCCCCGATCGGAGAAACTTCCCTCCCCGCGACCAAGTTTTCGACCCCTTCCGATTTTTCTAGAAAGTAATTTTTCAGATTTTTCAATTTTTTGGTATTTTGGACATTACCCGTCGGCGGATGACCTGTTGCATGTAAGGATTAGTTACAGAACTATCATGCTGAAGCTGATGCTGCGATAAAGAATTTGAGTTTGGACTTATTTGGCAATCAGATCACAGCTCTGCTTGGATGCACTGGTGCTGGAAAAACAACTTTGATCAAGATTTTGACAGGTTCCTGGTCATTTAGATTTTACTGAATGTTAGTTATAGTTGCTAAATCATTGAGGTGCTAAATTATTCACTAGAAACAGTATTTTCACTAGGTTGCTAATAATTTATTGCTTTCGCTGCTCTGCCTTTAACCAGGAATGCGAAGGAGTGTCATGACAGCCAATTTGCATGCTACGTTTAATCTTAGCAACAGGAAAACTTTGAAATATCCACTGTACCTTCGTACCTTCCTCTAGGTATTCTGCCATGCACATCGGGTGAGGCTTTAATTTGTGGCCTCAGTCTCAAAACGGACATGTCTGCGGTGCGTAAGAAACTGGGCTTTTGCCCTCAAGATGTTAGACTTCTGGGAATGCTCACTGTCAACGATCACCTGAGATTGTTCAGTCGGGTAGGAATAGGAGCCAGTCACTGAGAGACAAGAAAAACAGTTATGGTCGTTGTTGTTTCAGCTGAAAGACGTGCAATTCGATAAGACCGAGGCGGCCCGATTGATGGCGACGCTGAAACTGTCAGCCAAGGCCAATGCACGCGTCTACTCGTTGTCAACTGAAATGCGGCGCAAACTGCAGCTGGCCATGGCTTTAATCGGTGGCTCTGAGGTACTGCCCAGTCACTGATTGATAGTTTCATTCTCTGCCTTCAGCTGTCTTTGGTCATTCACTTACTAGAAGCAAGCTGATTTGGCTTTCAGGTGGTGTTTTTGGACGAGCCAAGTGAAGGACTAGTTTCGAGTGAAAGACAACAAATCTGGACTCTGCTGAATGAAGAGAAGAAAGAGCGAACGATCGTTATCAGCAGTTGTCGCATGCATGAACTGGACGAACTGACCGACCGAACGGCCTTCATTGCCGAGGGAAGGTTGCAGTGCATCGGTTCGAGTCGGTTTCTCAAGAATCTTTTCGGTACTCTCCTCAAACAATGCTTCCACTAGAGTTTGCACTTTTAAGGTGCTGGATACCGACTCAGTTTGTTGCTTAAAAGTGAAGCCGACGTTGTCTCGATGCGGCGGAGGTCGGATGTGCTGGTGCAACTGGTCTCGGCTGCAGTTCCGACAGCTAAACTATGGTGGCAGCTTGGAGAAGAGCTGGTGATGGCGCTGCCGGAGGAGGAGTCAGCAAAGTAATGTTTGTTTGTTTGGTTGGTTGGTTGGTTGGTTGGTTTCTCGCCCTGGCCATCAGCGATTAGCTGTTGTTGTCAGGCCAACAGACACACCTTTTTGTATGACAGAGTGGGGCGTTACCTACCACAAGATTGTTCTGGACATCTTGATAAGGTGGAGTGTTGTAGAGGGTGGGTAGAGAAAGAAATCAGAGGTAAGGTGGCTTGGAAGAAGAGCTTGACTAGCTGTTAGGGATGCAAATGGTATAAGAAATACCAAATACCAAATAGTGAATGGTATTTTCTGAACCAAATAATACCAAATAAAACCAAATAATACCAAATAGGTTTCAAAATAAGTCCTAAGCAATCTGAACTAATGCAAAAGATTATCTCTCTGATTTCGTGACCCAAATCAAGCTTTACCACGTTCAGATAACCCCTGCACTACTGGAAAAGGAATTTTAACAAGCTCTATGACGTGCTGAAGCTCTTGTACACATGTCTGTCAGCTGAGGCTGGTCAAATAAGGGATTTTCAGTCATACAGGAAGCATCTCCGATGTAGACGGCCCAGGTTAAGAAGTTTGGACAAAAGTGGAACATTCAGTTCAAACATCAATTTTAAGCATTTTGTGCTGAGATCACAGCCATGTAACAGTTCTAATCCATTTTGTTACTGTTTTATGCAAGAAAATAGAGGAAAATGAGCTCAAATGTTGTAAAATATACCACGATCGCAAAATAAGCTGAATTATTAGCTGAAAGTCCAAGCAATTCTGTTATTTAAACTATTTGGTATTATTCGGTATTATTTGGTATAAAAAATACCAAATATTAAATAATACCATTTCTCAAAAAATACCAAATAATACCGAATAATACCAAATAATACCGGATACCATTTGCATCCCTATAGCTGATACATCCATGAGGTATTCATCGACTGCAGGAAGAGGACTCAGAGGGGTAGTCCAGGCTGATGGATGGAACCAGACCATCACCAATAGGGAGAAGCGAGGGGCTGAAAAGCGTTATAGCCGATAAGTTGGGAAGGTTCTGATCAGGAAGGTGAACGAGTGGGAGAAAAGCCAGATCAGTGAACTATTCGTTGAGTCAAGATGACAGTTCAACATTTTGGTGACAGAGACTTGGACAAGGGTAGATGAGAAGATGCAGAAAGAATTGCATCAGTACTGTATATACTGTAGCTATAAGAGAAAATTAGCTGGGTGCAAAAGTGCGCACACACTCAGGAGGTGAGATAATGCAAGTGTGGCCACAAGATCTTTAGCCCTCTATATCATACTGATATATTTTTCGTCTGCTGGGTTTTGTAGTAGTTGCTGGTCCGCGAACAACTTTTACCTCCAACAGACAATTAAATAAACAGGAGAATAAAGACACGACCGCTCGCCAGGTAGTCAGACGGAGAGAGTGATAGAATGTTCTAGAGAACAATGGGCGAGCGGGCAACTCATCACACGGCGCTACAATACAGTGTCTGGCGTGTACACGGTTACGGTAGCCTATCGCGGTTGTCTATACAACAAGTGGTGTGTATTCGCTAGCTGGCGCAACTACACACTCAACGCCAAACACATCACATACATCAAATGATGCGAATGTTGAAAGAGCCTTGCGACCCTTGCGAGGGTGCTGGGACGTTAATGCAGATGGGGAACTGCACACCAACTACCTCAAGAGGCATGTCCCGGGTTGGATTTGATCAAATACTGAGATTCAAATAGTATGATGAATAGAGAGATATAGAATTTTGGTAGAAAGAGACAGTAGTAAAGCAGCTTTGACTTGCAAGGCAAGGCTTTGACTGCGTGGAAGTCCCGACACGTGGGAGGGGAAAGTAGTGGCAGTTGAGTGCAGAGTGACTGGCGTACGTATCTGTTGACATTTTTCTAGGTTTTGCCAGATGTTTCGCTCATTGGAGAAGCGGAAGCAGGAACTGGGTCTCGATTCGTTCGGTCTTTGGTTGGCAGACCTGGACTGCCTTTTCCTAAAGTACAGTCGACACTCGACACTGCCTACTAAGCACATCCGTAGTTCTATGATGCACTTGCTGGCGTGGACAAAAGGGGCAGCATGGGCTCCTTATTTTCGAATTTTTGGGAGAATTTTGCGTAATCCGATTATCTAAGTAAAACGTTGTTGCAAATTACCTCAGAGTAGCTAATTTTAACCTACATTTTTTAACGAAAAATGTAAGATTAAATATATTTGTTTTACTCCAAAATCGGATCTTTGACTCAGCATCGCCTCAACCCCGCTCACCGCCACTACCAACCGACCCGCTAAGCCCCCCTCAGCAGTTGAAAATGATACCCCAGCCGAAATACTTTTGAAAATGAAAATGATACCCCAGTCGAAATACTTTTTATAGTTCCATGTCTCTGCGCTTCTAGTGTTACATACGTACATGTAGATGTCTACGTTATCTCTAGGGCTTAAGTCATAATCATACAGAGTAAGCAGCGATTCACTAAGGGCAGTTATGCGGACCCGAAGTTTTAGTTTAATCAGCGCTACCAACTAGTTGCATGCGTCTACTGAGTGTCGGCCAGCTTGCCTTGTTGCTGCGCTGTTTGCAGTGTCGGTAGTTGGGGTGCTACATTGTTGTAGGGTTGAGCAAGTGAGCGTCGAAGAGAAAGACGTTGTAACAGAGCCGTTCACCAGAGTTGAAGGTGAGTAAATAAAACCATATCCGGACGCCGAAACTACACTCTTGCATGTGTTCAGAACTGCGACCAACCAAGGTCAACAGAGGCGTGTGGTTGATGTGCGGGCGAGTGAGGGCTCTTTTCCAGAAATCGGTCTGCGAGGCATTGGCGTGCTGGCCGCTGACGGCTGTGGTTGTGTTGCTGCCATTCGTTGTTGCCGTTCCCATCGCTTTCCTCTACCAAGTGAGACTGGAGTACGAAGCCACCGCACACCGCTTCCCTCCACTCGCACTCAGCTTGGACAAACTACTGCCCACCACTGTAATGATAAAGAGCAACTACACTCGCTCTCTCTATGCTGACAGGTACCTACGCATTCATCGGTTTGCAACCGTTTTGATTTGTTTCAGCTATTCTGAGCTTATCAGAGGCATGAAGCAAGTGAAGTTGGAGGCGGTTAGGACAGACTTGGTCAGCTACGCTAAGCGCAAGCAGGAAGAGATGAGCTCAGTCAAGTGGTACCAGAAATACTCTGTGGGCGCGGAGTTCAGTGGAGCGGGCGTGCGCGCAGTGTTCAGCCCCTATCTGCTGCATTCGTCTGCCATTTCGCTGTCTCTGGTAGACCAAGCCATGCTGAGACAGTTCACCGGTCGGCCGCACTTATCCCTACGCACTGTAATCCATCCAAGACAGGACATCTGCCAGCCAACTACTGCTTCCGTTCAACTCCGTTGGTTTTTGGGCGCTCTGCTAATTCTCTTCGTGCTCTCTGTTCAGCTGGCGTGTCTGGCTGTGGCGCCTGCTTCTGATCGGACCACTGGATTTAAACATCTCTTGGTAAATCGAGTCTGTGCACAGTAGTCAGCTGCTGATGGTGGTCTGTTTCAGTTTCTGTCGGGCCTGCACCCGTTATTGTATTGGGTGGTGCGATTTGTCTGGGACTGCAGTCTGCTCTTTTGGTCCAATCTCATCCTTGTGTCTCTGGTATCGACTCGGTTCCGGTTCCAGTCTGTCAACTGTCTAATGGTTCTCTTGGTCTTCTTCCTCTTCTACTGCGCTAGCTTGCCGCAAGTCTACTTTCTGTCGCGGTGCTGCCGTTCTCCTATTACAGTCTTCATTATTGTGGTATCGCTATTGTTCTGTGGAAGTAAGTTGTTTTTACTCGTAGAGACTGTAGGAGACCTGTTTGCGTTGTTCCTCAATAAGAGCGCTATTGCTGCGATGGTTAACCATTTGCTGCAGAACCTATCACTCCAGTTCGAGTACAAGACAGCACATAGTTCAGACCAGAGGTGGCTGTTCCCTGAAGTTTTTACTGGTCTGCGGCAAAGGGTTACGCGTCGCAGTGCTGTTCTCTTGTGTTACGCGTGTTCTGTGGCTGCAGGTGTGACTCCGATCAGTCAAGTGCTGGGCGAATTGGCCAGAGTGATCGACGTGTCCAAGAGTGGCACCGAGTTGGTGTTGAGTTTTCTGCACACTGTCTTTCTACCAGCCGTCGGCGCCAAGAATGGCTCCTATGTTTTTGGTTAGCATCGGTTGTGATTGGTGCTGAAAATGCTGAGCATTTAGAGATTGACTTTGTCGGCAAAGACGGCGCTACGCTTGGTCTGAGTGGCTATGCAACTGCTCTTTGTGTGTCGGCGCTTGTCTGGTGGTGCTTCTTGTTGATGTTAGAAAGTTGCTTTAGCTGTTCTGCTTGTTGTACTCGGTTCCGCGATGAAAAGTGCAAGGCTGTACGACGTTAATTGGCCGTTTCTGTGCTGCTGTGTACACAGCCACTCTTGCAGAGAAACAAAGAGGCTGACTCTGACGAAGACGTGCGAGTGGAACGGAATCAAGTCTACAACATGGCGCCCGGACAAGCGATGTTAGTGCTGGGAGCTGTGACCAGTAGCTACGGCAAAGTGACCGCTGTCCAACGGCTCAGTTTCTACCTTCTTCAAGGCCAGTGCTTCGGTCTGTTGGGAGCTAAGGGCGCCGGCAAGACCAGCCTTTTCCATGCAATAACTGGCACTAAGAGACCAGACAACGGACGCGTTTGGGTTTCTGACATCGACCCTGTGCAGAATCGGTTAGAAGTACGTACGCACTACTTCCTGCTGCACACATGAAAGGCTTTCATGCAATATTGTTGCGAGGGAGTGCTACAGGGTGTCTCAAAAAAAATGATCACATTTCTTTTTACTGCCATTTCCGTAAATTTTGACCAAATAGGCTGAAATTTGGACCATAGGTGCCAAAAGTGGGCAATTTTATGTGTTAAAGTTTGGTGCACTAGGCTTGACTCAATCCCGAGAAATTTCAAAAAAAGTGAAATTTGGTAATTTCAATAGTGAAAGGCGGTCACCGAAAAATGGAAACATTTCCTTTTCCTATATCTTTTCTAATTTTTAACGGAATTGGATGAAATTTGGAGTGTAAACGCAGAAGTTCAGGGTAATTCGTGTGTAAAAAGTTGACGCATGAACTCAACGCTATCGTTAGAGTTTAGGCGATAATGTAATGCAACGTTTTTTCGGTGACCGGCTTTTGGTATTGAAATTACCAAATTTCACTTTTTTTGAAATTTCTCGAGAATTGGTCAAGCCTAGTGCACCAAATTTTAACACATAAAATTGCCCGAGTTTGGGCACCTATGGTCCACATTTCAGCCTATTTGGTCAAAATTTGCGGAAATGGCAGTGAAAAGAAATGTGATCATTTTTTCGGTGACCGGCTTTCACTATTGATTTAACAAATTTCACTTTTTTTAAATTTCTCGGGAATGAGTCAAGCCTAGTGCACCAAACTTTAACACACAAAATTGCCCGAGTTTTGGCACCTATGGCCCAAATTTCAGCCTATTTGGTCAAAATTTGCGGAAATGGCAGTAAAAAGAAATGTGATCATTTTTTTTGAGACACCCTGTAGTTTAGGCAAGTGACTATGTCGGCTATTGTCCGCAGTGCGATGCGTTGTCTCCAACACTAACTGGCGAACAAATTCTGCGAACAGTCGCCCTGATTCGAGGCACACCGAACAGAGAAGTGGGCAAAGTTGTGAACGCAGTCATCAATGCGGTTGGCCTAGAGAAACTGGCTAAAAGACCCGTCAATTCGTACAGGTTGGCGTCTTGTACGTAACACTCTTGCAGACAAATGGAATCTGCTGTTTCAGTTTTGGCAGCCGGCGTTGTTTGTCTGTCGGCGTGGCCATCGTGGGACTGCCGCCGTTGCTGTTGCTGGATGAGCCGATGGCTGGTGTCCACCCTACTGGCAAGCGAATAATCACCACGTTAATGCGCTCTCTCATGCAACACGGCTCTGCTCTACTGGTTTCCTTTGATAGGTACTTTTTCATTTGCCTCAGAGACGATTGTCAATGTCTGTTTGTGAACTGCTGTTGTTGCCATCCTTCCGCAGTCATTAAGTTATTGTCGTCGAGTACTGTGTTTAGTATGGAGGAGCACTATGAATGGCTGTGTTCACGCATTGGAATAATGGTGCAAGGAAAGCTGGTCTCAATTGGTTCACCGCAACGTCTCAGAAATAAGTACGGTCTTGCCTGCACTCTCAACATCAAACTACAGTCAGTCGGCGAAGCAAATCAAATGAAAGCCCGTGTTGCTGAACTGTTTAAAGACGCTGAGCTTAAGGTGCTTTTTCTTTACTGTATCAGTGCATGCCGTGAGATGGCACACTTTCAGGAAGAAAGATGGAATAGTGTTCTGAGCTTTGAGGTGGCGCGTGCAGTTGAATGGTCGGAAATGTTTGAAAAAGTCGGTTTATTGACCAACGATGCAAGACTAGAATCCTGTACGCTGTCGCAGCCAACACTCGAGCGAATTGCCTCCAAGATCAGTCGACCACTCACTCCGACGTAATTGCGTATTTCTCTTACTGATGTCAATGAATTATGTACGTACTTGGTACTGTTGTGTCCGCAATTTATCCTCTGTACTCTACTACTGATTGCATTCGAAAAATGATGTTTAAGACAAAACTGTTCTTCCCATTTACTTCGGTTCTGTTGCAAGTTCGTTATCGACAGAAAACCTGGTATCTACTGCATAAAGCTGCCATCACCAGCTCAGCGGCGTTTCCTCAACTGATCGGCATCTTTGGCCGTTGACACCTACGTAATACTTTTGTTGCTCATGCTTTGGTTGGTCTAGACAGTTGGTTGACGACTTCTGACATCTTCTTTGAACAATCCTTCCTTTGGCAGCAACCGCTTTTCCTGATCTGTCATCTCTCGTGGGCCACTCGTACCGCACCCTCACTGTCCGGCTCTGCCGCCCAACGTTTCTTTTGCTCCCTTCCTTGGTTTCATTGGCTTACCAGCTGCCTCTGCCTCTGCCTCTGTCTTTTTTTCCTCTCCTTTCCTTGCATGCGGCTTTAGGTTCTGTGACTGCTGTTTGCTCTCCTCATCATCCTCAACAGAATTTTCGCTTGCTTCTTTCTTTCATCGCCTGTTTCTCTTCTTCATCCTCTATTTTAGCTGGTTTCTCTTGCTCAACCCGCTCTGTCTCTATTTCCTGTGGTTTCTCTTCCTCATCCGTGTTTACTTCTATCTTTATCGGTTTCTCTTCTTTGGTTGTCTTTCTTTCTGCGGGACGGATACGGCTCCATGGCGTCGTGTTGTTCAGAAGCTTCGGTTTCTTTGGCCTGTCGACCTCGACGCTGACGGACTGGGAGGTGTTGGGAGACGAGTCCGGCCCTCTCAGCAGATCCTCCTCTTTCTCGGTGATGGCACCCGAAGCTCTGGCAGCCGCAGAGCCAACTGCTTAATTCGCAGTTTCATCCGCACATACCAACAAGAAATACGCAGTAGGGAACACAAACACGCAGTGAGTGACCTGCTTATACGGCCCACACCCATTTAGCGAAAATTTAGCAAACACCTTATTGTACTGAAAGGAGATTTACTGGACATCAATCAGTGGACCAGTCTTACTCAAAATCAGGTTGCAGCTCGCTCATACGGCGCTTTTAAGAAAAATGTTTCGGTTAAAGATTTTAGTATACGGTTCGGGTAAGAGCTCCAGAGCCACCGAGCCGTCTTTCATATCCGGTTATTCTGTCATATAGTTCTGGTCGTCCGTTTACTAACCCGTATTCATCTTATGTTGTGTACTAACACTACTTTGCTCAAATGATTTGATATGAGAGAAAAATAAATAAATAAATAAAATCACTGGCATCATCATTCTACGTAGAACGTCCATGTACACAATGTATATGCAGAACGCAATGTAGAACGTCCAAGTACAAGTCTATGTACACACTCAACCGTCACAGAATGTGCTGTACGTACAGTACAATATACAACGTAGTT
>JASANB010002175.1:0-21385 GCA_030248155.1 Sabatieria punctata
TAGTATGAGACGTCCAAGACAGGGTCTAGTGTATCACGTACTATACTACTCGTACTATGTATGAGACCAAAACTGATTTATCTATAAATAGCTGTCCGGGATTGAAATTTAGTCACCTGTTTGCAACACTTTCTAGTTTAGCGCACTGCGAAAAGTACAAAATATGAAGGCTTAGTTCGATTTCAACCGCAAAATTTCAACTATTCACCGGTGTCCGGTCGTCACCCTCTTCGACGCAGATTAGATTTTGCTGCTGGAACACCGGGAGAGCCTGTCTGTCCACAGTACGTAGCAGCATAGAGTTTGATGTTTACATTCTAATTAAATTGGGTAGTCTGTTTTCAGGATAGTCATTGAAATGGAACAAGTGTAATTTCGTTTCATTCGCTGTTATTGTTATTGTTATCACCGAATTGTTACGACAAATAGTAAATCTATGCACTAAATGTACTGTACATACAACCCATTTATGCGAGTCGCTGAGAAATCGTTTCAAAAATTTTGTCTCAAACTAAAACTGTTCCCGACTGTCGTCCGTCAATGTACGTACAGCCTATGTACATACAGAATGATGTCTCTTCTCCGACATCTGTAAACTATTCACCAAAGATGTTAACACGATTTATTCTAGAAAATTACTTGACACAACCATACAGAAGTTTAGGGCGGTACAAAAGTATAAACGATCATACGTAGCTAAATGAAACTCCCATCCATCATGTCATTGGCTGGAGCTTGTAAATTGCCACCAGATGTTCCTTCCGAAGACTGACCATCAAATGAGCATCATCGGTCAGACAGAGATCCGAAACGAACGGTGAGCCAGGAGCGTCCAAAGTGAGACACCACTTGAATTGACCTTCTTGATCGAACAGCTGCAATGTCACATTCTGTCATTATGTATGTACACTTTTGAGCTAGGAAACAACACATTTTCAAACTAATCACAAAAGCTAAAAGTCGGACGCACGTCCAGTAAAGATAGTCGTTGTACAGTATGCTATGCTTATAGAACCTGAATGCGATTTCCTTTGGCGTCACCGATGAGCAGGTTAGCGTTCGCATCAAACTGAACCCCCGACACGAATGTGAACTCTCCATGACAATGACCATAACTTCCGAACTTGTGCAACAGTCGACCGTCAGTGAGATTTATTACAAAAACTTTCTGCACGCCTAAAACACCAAATTCCACCAGAGCACTGAGAAGCTACAAACGAACCCAGATCGGTCACTGCCAACTTGTCATCATAGACATCGATGAAGCGTGGTTTGGAGCGTTGTAGCTCCGCACTGGACAGGAGTGTTCTGGCAGCGAACTCGAATCTGCCCACCAGTCCGCCGGAGTTGCCGCCGCCGCCGCCGCTACCACGTGAAGCAGTAATGGACACAGAGTTCTCCATTGCTCGACTGCAAGAACAGTTTGAGTCTAAAGATGATGCGATTGAGTTTCTCGCTAAGCATGGTTTGATTCACAACACTCTCAACTGCCACGAGGCAGCAGAAATTTGCCCACATGAGCAAGCTGTTTTATGGAAAGATTCAACAAAAGCCGAAGGTTATAAGGTATATCTATTTAAATAACATAAAATTAGTATCTCAACATGTTGTCATATTGCTTACAGTGGATGTGCAAAAACTGCCCCACCCACAAGTCGTTCAGTGTGCGACATGGCAGTTTCTTTGAAAGAGGAAGATTGACAATGCAAAAAATGGTACTAATCATGTATTACTGGGCTTCGTACCCTAACATGATTCTGGATGAAGTGGCCCATGAAACCAGTGTGTCCAAGAAGACAATCATTGATTGGTATGTATTAGTCTTGCATTTGATAAAAAATATCGCTCTGATATTTTTATGAAACACTGCCCTAAAGCAATGAGGCTAATAATGATGAAGAAAGAAATTCAGGTACAATTTCTGTCGTGACGTCGCACAGGAGTGGTGTAGAAGGACAGCACAAGATCGAGTTATGGGTGGCCAAAATAAAATTGTCCTGTTCCATGAAACTGTTTTCTTCACCACCTTTCTTTCAACTTTCACACTGGACAGGAGGACCAAGCACATCGAGCATTTGTCTATGCATACGTTTTGACTGAGCGTGGGTCAAATAACATTCTCCTCCAGCAAGTGAATGCCAACCAAAGAACAGCTGACTTTCTGATAACTTTCATTCTGCAGTGGGTTGCAGCCGGTATTTTATTATCACCTTTGCAATCATCTCAATATAAATGTAGTGTCAAACAAAATGTTACAGGTTCAAAACTCATGGCAGAAAACAAACTGCTTGATGATGTATATGGTGGAAAAAGCACGCTAATAAACAAGATGCAGGATCTACTGAAGCAACAGTTTGGTCAGGCGTGGAAAGACAACTATGTTCAGCTGGTTTCAACTGATGAGGAGGCTCCAAAAGAAACGGAAGCAAAGTGGGCTGAACTGATGGCCAGACTGAAACACTTGCATGGAACATCGAGTCAGCTGTACCCCACCTACTTGTACTCCTACATGTTCCGAAAAGGAATGAACGATGAAAAACTGTTCAATCATCTGCTGTTCTACATTAGAGAATACCACCCAGTAGAATAACTTTTAGTAGTGTACCCAGGGTGTGTGGGATCCAAAGAAATCGCTCAAAAATCAGATAATGTTAATAACACTGTTAATAATAATAATATCTTCAAATGACCGGTCATAATAGGCACTGTACATTGTAGTCCATTGAAATGACTTTGCAGCACGAATTAGGCCACAGTACACTTTGCTTGCAAAAATGTCGAGACATTCCTGTATAAAAGACTTCAATAGCTCCAAAAAATTACCGAAAAGTCCCCTAATTAGTGTAAGATTTAATGGAATGTTTTACACTAAATAGAATTATTTACAAGGCCTGTGTTAATAACATATTATTAACGTGTTATCAACATGTTTTTAACAGCTACCCAACCCTGGATGTGTCAAAGAAAGTACAGTCTAACCTCGGTTCGACTGTAACTGTTTATATTGTTAATGCGTAAGCATTTAGGTTCATATACTTCCTGTAATAGTGCTTCCTCGTAGACGCATACTGAGAATAGTGGACAATGTCATGCGCAATCAAGCCATATTAAATGCTGATTTTACTATGCCGGATCTGACATCTGCACTTGAAACTGGAGCAGACAAATGGGAAAAACGATGGAAAGTGCTCTCATTTTGTGCGCGTTGGGGACTCATTGCAAATGAAATGGCTTGTCCTGTCTGTCATGGGCAGATGTCGCTTGTCAAACGCTCTGACTCAATTGATGGCTATAAAGTAGTTCTTTATTGTTTTTCTTTTATCCCTTGTAATTGCATATTAGTGGAAATGCAATGTCTGCGCAGACACAACATTAACAGTGCGACATCGGTCAATTTTCGAGCATGGCAATATGCCACCAAATAAGGTTTTAAAGCTGCTGTTCATCTGGTCTCACAGTCCTGCAACAAAAATACCCCAAGTTGAGCAAGAAATTGGCGTATCGCGTGTTTCCGTGGTAGAGGCCTATAATGCCTTTCGTGACCTCTGCCAACAATGGTATTTCACAACCAACACTAAATTGTAAATGCAATTGCAAAAAATGTTTAGGTGTGAGGACCACTTGAGACCATTTAGAATGGGTGGCCCTAATACCATTGTAGAAATTGACGAGTCTGTTTTTTACAAGACAAAGTACCGAGTTGGCAGAGTTAGAGAACACAAATGGGTCTTTGGCATGGTGCAAAGAGGAACAAACAATTTGATGCTGATCCCTGTTGAGCACAGAGATGCTGCTACATTGATTCCTCTCATCAAGCAATATATTGAGCCTGGTATTTGTTATAACACCTGTTCAACCTACTTCTTTCTATTACCTAGATACATTAATTGTGTCAGATGGATGGGCTGCCTATGGAGGTATCAATAACTTACAGCACAATTTCAATGGGGTCATCTGACAAAAATATCAACATTTATGGGTTAACCATCGGTCTGTTAAACATTTTACCTTTGTCACATTTTACTGTTAACAGATGAACCTTTTATAGTGTGAATTTCGTAGATCCAAATGATCCAAGAGTACACATACAGTCTATGGAGGCAACCTGGAAAGCTGTAAAACAAAGCATGAAACATTTGCACGGGACATCTAATGAGTTATTTGCTTCATACCTCTACAATTATATGTTTTGCAGAACACATAACAATGAAAAAATTTTTCAGCAAATGATGTACTGGATTCGAGAATACTACCCAGTAGCTTGACGTTTGCTTAAATAATAAAATTCTTGAAGTGTAAGTGTCGAATTCATTAAAACGCTCTCAGAAGAATGTATACAAGTGCAGCAACTTCAGAGACAGACAGGCAGCCATTACTCCCCTAAAGTACAATAGAGTGCCATTACTCCCCTAAAGTACAATAGAGTGCCATTACTCCCCTAAAGTACAATAGAGTGCGATTACTCCCCTAAAGTACAATAGAGTGCGATTACTCTCCTAAAGTAAAATAGTAAAATTGGAGCGTCAAATTTATAAAGGCAGTGAGAAAGTTCGCGGCGGGCGCCTTTTACGCGGCCGAAATCCGTACTAGCCATTACTCCCCTAAAGTACAATAGTAGCCCATTACTCCCTTAAAGTACAATAGTAGCCCATTACTCCCCTAAAGTACAATAGAGTGCCATTACTCCCCTAAAGTACAATAGAGTGCCATTACTCCCTTAAAGTACAATAGAGTGCCATTACTCCCCTAAAGTACAATAGTAGCCCATTACTCCCCTAAAGTACAATAGTTAAAACGGGTACGATATGGAATTAGTGAACCTTTTCCCCCACCAAATGATTACTCCCCTATAACGGCGAAAATGTCCGGATAGTTGAATAGTGCCAATCGGGCTGCTTATTGGAGCAAAATTTCGAATTTGGTATTCTGGCTTACTAATCAGGATTTTTACTTAAAAATCGGGGGTTTTAGAGTACCTTTTGACTACTTGACTTACTAACTGGAGCCAATCTTCTTTTCTTCCATCAGAAATTGATAAAAGCACGCTGGGCAGAGAACTTGATGCCACTATGGGCGGGGTGACTTTATGTCCGATCTTTACTATAAAAAGGTATGTACGTATCGATTGATGTACTGTATTGTGCAGTGTGAGACTAATCGTGTTGTGTGAGGTCAGCCGATACTAATTTTCTTGCATGTCAGAGCACTCGATTGGCTTCAAACCCATTTATTCATCATCCAGAGATAGTCCGTATAGTCGTCAACAGCAACAACAACAACAACAACAGCCACCTGCGTCTCATTCGCCGTATGGATTCCAACCTTCGTTTACCGAACCGTCGCCGTACGATCAGCAGCAAGTACAACAGTACCAACCCAGTTACGGATACGCAGCGCAGTCTGCTGGCCAGGATCAACAACAGTTGGGCTACGGATTTCAACAAACTGCCCAGCCGATGCAGCAACAGCCAACCACCGTAGTTGTGCGGGATTACAGAGGCCGTCCGCAACCTCAGCAGTCGACCGCCCCAGCTCAACGGTGTGCAACATGCTCAGACAGCCATTGTCATTGTTCAGATAGTAAACATCGACACAAGAGCAAAAGAAGAAGCAGCGTCCATCAGCAGCCAATGATGCCCATGCAGCAACCCTACGCTCAGCCCTATCCTATGA
The DNA here is from genome assembly GCA_030248155.1 of Sabatieria punctata. Classification (NCBI taxonomy): domain Eukaryota; kingdom Metazoa; phylum Nematoda; class Chromadorea; order Araeolaimida; family Comesomatidae; genus Sabatieria; species Sabatieria punctata. The sequence goes on from JASANB010002175.1 coordinate 5,674, forward strand.
TGCCTCCGCCTGCTCCGTATCCTTACTACTACCCACCTACTATGTACCCTTACTATTGGTGAACTCGTTTCTGTGTGTACAGTGTGTACTGCATGTGCCTTGTTAAATTCATTCGAGTTGCTACGGAACGAGCACAGCCTTTACCTATTAGTAAAATACATACTAGAAACAACAGTTGTGTCGCTGTTTAGTGATTTATAAAACAAAGCCTGGGGTCAGACATGGGCAAAGGGGGCTGCAGCGGGTGACCCAGTCAGACCGCCGCTACCCCCCTCAGGAATTTTTTATAAGAATTTTGTATTGAAAATTATGATAAAAGTATGCTTCGATTAGGTGTAATTAAGGTCAGAATAGCTTCCGCCACCGTTGGCTGCACCTGCGCTTGCTGCATCGAAAGCAAGGGCTGTCCTTACCGGTTTGGGAGAGGAGGAGTGGAGTGGGTAAATGTTGAAAGTGCAAAGCGCGCAGATGCTGTGTGGAACCTAAGACAGTGCAATGGTCGCGAGCGGCACCTGCTCGGTGTGTAAAGCGTGTGGCGCTGGAAGCAGTGGAACACAAGCTGGACCAGGACCGTGTGGGGCGTGCGGGGACGACAATGGAGTGTGTGGCATGTGTGCAAGAAATGTGGAGCCAGAGCTTGCAGAGGCTGCGGGCGGGGCAAGGCAAGAAAGGAGGGCGCAGGATCAGGAGCTGGCTGTTGTAGAGGGTTCAAAGTGTGTACACCCCCCTTTGCGGTGGAGGTAGGAAGAAAAAGTCTGTCAAAAATATAAGAAACTAATGAATTATGTACTAAAACTGTCTATTTTGTGCTCAGAATGCCTTCTAAATGCGTTTTTGAAGGCCAAATTTTCAAATTTTTTCGCCCTGGTCGGGCAGAAGCCCAATCAGGCCATTATAAACGACTAAAACTTGTAATTTCTGTTAATTTTAAGCTCGGAATTCGTTTTAAACGCGTTTTTGAAGGCTAATTTTGCTAAATTTTCTTACCCTGGTTGGGCAGCGGCCCAACCAGGCACTTTCAAAATTTTACACCCCCCTTTCCAAAATCCTGGATACGCCACTGGTGGGTGGCGGCTCAGATCAGGGAGGACCAGTGGCGCGACGTGAACGAAGTCAACCCGTTTCCGACCTCAGCAGTGCTTGCGCTGGATCGACCACTCAACACGGCCGCTGGGCCTGAGCAACAATACGTGGGCTTGTGGTACAAACACGGAGAGCCTGTGATGGGTCGACTCACCAACAGCAATGGACGAATCGCCGCCAACTTCGCAGCTTTCAATGTGGAACACTCGTAAGGACTTGGATCTATGCAGGCAAGGCAGATGTGTTTGGTGCATCGGTCTAGCAGTGTGTTTAGATGCTGGTTAATCTACGGCAAGAATTGGTTCACTTACAGTTGGCAGCCCTACAGTTCAGCCACCACAGGTGTGGGAGGCGGGGACCGGTAAAGGTGGGCGACGTGTCTCCGTGTGTCATCAAATCGAAGGAAGAGCACGAGCGGCTGGGACGCGTCTTTGTGCACGAGGAGAAGGCGACGGTGGGCCACGGCGGCAAGAAAGAGGTCTACACGGGTACGGGTGTTGCTGTGCGTCAGCTCATGGTCAAGTGCCAGACTGTTATAGGCAAAAGTCCTGACGTCAGTGAGCAAAACGTCTAATCACACCTAGCCATGAAAAGTTAGTCTGAATTTTGAAATAAGAAATCTAAAATTCGGCTTAGCTTTGAAAATAGGCATTTTATACACAGAAAAACAGTATGCAATTATAAAAATTATAAACAGTATAAAATTTCTGCTTTGTTCATGCCCGGTCCAGCCTGGCCCGCCTGTCAAAAATTTATGCTTAGTTCGGCCCACCCAAAATCCTCAACGGGCATGCCCGGCCCGTGCACATCTTCTTTGCGAGACAGTGTGTAGTGTACAGTAAGCATGATTTGCCTTCACATTACAAAGCGTGCAGACCGCTGTTGCTCAAGGCCAAGGCCAAGGCTAAGGCTGCCAAGGCTAAGCCAAGGCTGCCGGTATAAGATTAGCTTTTCGTTAAGCGTGTACGTAGGATGCAATTGCATCTTAAAGCGTGTGCTCTCGGCGCCGTTCGGCTCGCTCGTTGTAAAGCTGCTAGCCTTTAGACACTCCTGCAGGAAGGAGAGTTTACTCAAACAGTTCGTTCTCAGTCATTTCTCTATGAATTCGGCTCAGATTTTCCTGGATTTATTAACCAGATAACTAGGTACCTATTGCGAAAGTTTGGCCCGAAAATTCCAAGTCCTGCTGGTTCCGTGGCTCGAAAACTGATTGGTTGACAAGACAAACATAACCGATCTAAAGAAGAAAGTTTTGATTGCAGAGGAAGAGAGTAGGGTTAGGAGGCGATTGCCCGTCAGGATGGCCCAGGCCACCAGGGATGTGAGATATGTTTTTTGCATTTTCCGAAAAAAAACTTTTTTAACGGTGGGAGAACATATTTTGCGAAAAAGACTCAAGCTTAAATTAACTGTTTTTGGTCACTTTTCATTGAAAGATTGGTCTTCTATGGCGTGTAATAAAGGCAAACTGGCTCAAAACTGTTAGAAAAAACAACAAAATGAAAGAAGGGCAGGCAGGATATGGGTGTGCGTGATGGGTCCATAGACGGCCTACGTAGCAGCAGGGGTGCCTACCTACCATACCGTAATTGTTCTACTACTAAAAATTAATCTTTAAATTTAGGGGCCGTCCATAAACGACGTCGTTCCAGAGGGGGGAGGGGGGTTGGCTGAAATGCGACGATAGGCGACGCACCAGGAGGGGGAGGGAGTTAGCAAAACGACGTCGCCTTAGGGGCAGGGGGGTCCCCAGAAACTACGCAAGGCGGTTTGGGGGAGGGGGTCCAAAAAATCGGGATTTTGGAACGACGTTGTTCATGGACGGCCCCTTACAGTAGTACCACTACCATACCTAACCAAATTCAAAACAGCTCCTTCGGTACTATACAGTACCATACCATATCAAAATCAAACGCCTTTACCAGATAGGTTTAGTGCAAAATTATGATCTTGGTAAGGCCTTTTCATTTTAGTACTAGCTTGTTTGCTATATTTATAACACTTTTCAAATGCGTCAAAATATATTCCCAATCCTTTCTGCCTGTTTTGATTCGAAAAACCTCAAGAGAGGTGGATTGAGCATAATTTTCAAGGGCTTCTATGACATTATCACGACAAACTAAAACTACTGTACCAAATTCATACCAAAATCATACCAACCAAACTCAGACTGAATTAGCTGGTACTATACCAACCATATCGAATTCAAACTTTGAATTTGGTAGGCATCCCTGCCTAGCAGGGGCTACAACAGAGCCCAAACAATCCATCCACCGTGTGTATATTACTTACTCTACATACACAACAACTGCACAGTTTGTTCATTCTTTTGCTAGCATGTTGTTGTGTATTGATTTGTACTGGTCTGGCACTTTAGTGGCATTCTTCTCTGTGTCCTTGGTCACGTTACTGTTGGGCTGCGGCTGTCTGGAAAAGAAGAAAGACAAATCTAAGCTCAAGCCAGAACCGGCCGACCTGCCGAAATCCGATTTTGACACCGAGAAGGCGCTCGATTCCACCTCTGTAGACGTGCGTAGCTTCGCCTTTTTCTCTAATTAACAGTTGATTTGCTTTGCAGGCTAAGAAAACGACCACCGGATCCGACGCGCAACAGAAAGGGAAGCCGGAAAACCAACTGATATTACCGGAAGCTGAAGCGGCCATAATTTCGCATCCTATACAACCTGCACCAGTCCAACCACCGCCACCTGCGCCTGCGCCACCCAAACCCGACGAGGGGCCTTTGCTATCATCCGTCGCACCTGAGGAGCAGCCGCCACCACCTCCGGCGCAAAATGACGGTCTCATTTACCTTTGACGTCTCATACACAACGCTTGATTGCAATCTCCTATTAGACTGAAAGACACAATTTACTCGTTCGATTTGACTATTTACATTTTGTTGCTGTTTGACCATAGAATCTCTTATATAAACAGGCATGTGTTTTGCTTACTGTGCAGACAGACAAAAGGTACGTACAGTAGTGTTCTCTCAGTTAAAATCTAGTGCCATCGCAATGAAACAAACATCCATCACAAATACTGTTGTTTGTGTACATACACATTTACCACACACAAAAATACACATTGAAAATTCCTATAAACATCACCATACACAAACAGTACTCAAAATGTGTATGATTGTGTATGTGTATTTGTGTTGTTTGGGTCTTCACAAATAAGAGCAAGGCCTAAGACAGTCAAGCACTTAACGCTGTTTATGGTATCGACACCATATATGGTGCCGGTACCGTATATGCTACCGGTACCTAGGGTAGTGGCACCTTATATGGTGTCGGTGGTACCATAAACGGCGTTAAGTGCCTGACTGTCTTACAAGGATTTTTCTTAAATAATGCGACAGGTGCAAGGACAACGGCGAGGAAAAGGTGCTGTGCGCGTGCCATGGGCTCATACACTCGGCGGGACAAGTTCTTGTCGCAAAGAGTTGGTCGTTGGCACAAATCCCAAGCCAGACCACTGAAGGCCGGCGATGGCTAGGTGATGGGAACCGACTGGAGCTGCCGGTTCACCTCAGCTACAATAGCAACCGTGAATGTGTTGGGACGAACGGAATCGAACGGAATCGGGATACCACTGAGATCCGCCCGACACCGAGCATGTGTGCCGGCCAGTAGCGAAGGCAGCAAAGGAAGGGCAGGATGTGGGTGGGGTGTGCGTGATGGGCAGGTTGTTGGACTAAATATTCTCTCTATCTTATTTATCCAATTATCTTATTCATTTTGTTCAACACTGTTTCGGCTCGGCACTTTGGTTAGCGTTTTGACCAAATATGTTGTTAATAACTGCCTTGTACTGTAAAAATGACAAATTCACAAAAAGTCTTCAATTTTTTAACAGTGCATTAAATTGTACCGTAATACACATAGACTATAGGTGGCTGATGCGTACACTGGTGCACAGTTAGTTGCTGTTTGCTAGCATGTTGTTGTGTATTGGTTTGTACTGGTTTTCTCCGATGGTTCTATTACTATGGGCCTCGCTGGTGGCGTCACTGATGGGCTGCGGCTGTAGGAAATCAAAGAGCAAGTCACCAGACGACCCCACTTCTGAAACCAGTACCGTCGGCAAGGAGAACAGTTCTGTATGTTGGCGCTGGGCTTTCTCTCTGTACAGATGAGCTCATTTGCAGGACGATAAGAAAACATCAGGCTCTGAGCAGGACCCCAAAAGCAAAGCGGCAGCAGGAGCAGAAGAGGAAAAGAAAGGAGGGAAGGCAGTGCCGGAAGAGCAACTGATATTACCAGAAGCTGAACCAGCCTTAATTTCGCCTCCGCCGGACCCTGGCCCTGCACAGCAACCGCCTCCTCCTCCACCCATGTTTTGAACGGCCGTTCTCTTTACTTGATTCCAATCTCTCCTATACTGACACCACACAAACTACTTGTTCTACTGTTTGCATTTGTGGTTACTTGGCGGTGGAATCTCTTTCTAAACAATTCTGTTTTTGTGTGCCTACTTTGAAAACAATCTGAATGCAGCTAGGTTTCTTTTTCTGTTTCAAGTGCTAGGAATGGAGCAGGGAAAAAATGGCTTTTGCAATTTTGCCACGATTTTAAAACTTCGCGAATTTTAGTGTCCTTGCGAATTGAGAATTTGAAAATGGAATTCGTAGATAAACAATGCATCTGGGCGTAACTGTGATTTTTGAAATACAGTATAGATAAAAAAAAATGTCCCATCGCTTTTTCGGCCTTCACTCAAGCGTTTCGTTCTCAGTCACTTCTTTACCGATTTGGCTCAAATTTTCAGCAAAAATTAACAACATTGTTGGCTAAATATTCTGCAAGTGTGGTGCCAAAATTCCGACTCATACTGGTTTTATGACCCGAAAACTAGGAATGAGGGTGGTCCACGCAAATTTAATTTTTTTCGGTAATACAAGGAGTACAGTCCTGAAACTTGCAGGAATGATTGGTGTTGCTATTGGGCATAACATACTAAGCGGGCAGCTCTGTAGGTCAAAGGGCACTAAAATGGGGGAATTTCAAAAACATGACGAAATATGACTTTTCTTCGTAAACCAAAGTTGTAGAGTGGCTCGAGCTCGGTACTCTGGTGCAACCTAATCTGCGAAACGCGCAATGGTAATGCTAATTTGCGCAACGGAAAGAAATCAGCTTTTCCTGTACACGTAGTTGGGATGAACGCGAGTTTTTCAGTGAATTATAATCTACAGACCTCGGGGATTTCAACATGAACACCCAAATAGCAAAAAATAACAATTTTCTCGTCGGGACCTCAAAATACAGTAAACCAGCAATGATGGTTATGTCAGAAATAGATTCCCCACCCCTGAAAACCTATATTGTCTACTCTATAGAGCGTTTCCTTGCACCAGGCGTGCATAAACGCAAAATAGCATTTTTCGTGTCGTCACCTCAAAATACAGTATCCCAGTGATTATAGTTATGTCAGCAATGGATTCCCTGACCATGAAAACCCTTAGTGCCTACTCTATAGGGCATTTCTTTGCCGCAGAAACCACGTATGTAAATTCACAAAATGCAGTTTTCGTTCCAGGACCACACACTACAGTATCCGACCGAATGGCTTCAGAATGGACTGAAATCGATTCAAAACACTGTAAAGTACATTTTTAACCACAGTGGAGGGCTTAAACTACTACATACTAGCAGAGAAAAATTCAAATGACCTAAAGTTGAAAAAATCGGGATTACGGTATCAGGGTCAATTTTTCAGGGTTCTTATGTATCTCAGTCGACGCAAAACTAAATTTTACACTATATATATGTGAATTTCAGCCTGATCGGCTGAGTTGGTCCAGAGTTATTCCAATCCCGCCTCCAGAAAAGTGAAAATCGCCAAAAATGGCGATTTTTAGCATTTTCGGCCAAATTTGATGGTGTATAACTCTAGAACCGTTCCACCTAGAAGAAATATGAATACATTTTTGAAATCCCCGAGGTGTGTAGATTATAATTCACTGAAAAACTCGCGTTCATCCCAACTACAGGAAACGCTCATATTTCCCGTTGCGCAGATTAGCATTACCATGGCGCGTTGCGCAGATTAGGTTGCACCAGAGTACCGAGCTCGAGCCACTCTACAACTTTGGTTATGAGGCAAAAAGCGCTCCGATGCACCCATAAGGAGTTATTCGCAAAAAACCGCCGTCCGCTCATTTTTGGCAGACTTAGGATGCGCAAATACAGTATACGTGATCAAAAAAAATGTCCCATCGCTTTTTCGGCCTTCACTCAAACGTTTCGTTCTCAGTCACTTCTTTACCGATTTGGCTTAAATTTTCAGCAAAAATTAACAACATGGTTGGCTAAATATTCTGCAAGTTTAGTGCCAAAATTCTGACTCATACTGGCTTTATGACCCGAAAACTAGGAATGAGGGTGGTCCACGCAAATTTATTTTTTTTCGCTAATACAAGGTGTACAGTCCTGAAACTTGCAGGAATGATTGGTGTTGCTATTGGGCATAACATACTAAGCGGGCAGCCCTGTAGCTCAAAGGGCACTAAAATGGGGGAATTTTAAAAACATGAGTGAAAATCCCATAGTTAAGAAATCTGCACCTTCTAGAATCAAAGCACTGAATCTGTTGTTAATCAACATAGATTGTAGCAGGAAGTTCGACAAATAAATGAACCTGATATTTAAGCTCTGTTCCACACCATAGTAACAATCCCTGCAGCGTTTTTTGAAAATTCAAAATCTTTAGAATCGTCATTTTGCCGGTTTATACCAAGAGTATAGCCTCGAATGAAACTTGTAAAGCGGATTCCCGTTTGGCATAACATAGATACAGTACTACTGACTGAGCACCCGTGTACCTCAAGGGCACTAAAAATTGCTAAATTTCAAAAAGATGTCTAAATGTGACTTTCCTTTCTGTGGAAATTCCTCAATTTCCGTGCCCTTTGCTATGCTGTCACCAAGAATTGCTTGAAGGAGAAAACTATATATTAAAAAAACTGCCTGAATTGTTTACGGTGAGAAAATATTGCTAGAAAGATAACCTTCGTTTTGAAACCATGGATTGAACAGTAGCATATCCCGGGGTTGTATGTTTAGCGTGTACACCCCTGCCCCCAGTAGCGGAAGAGGTAGAAATAAATTGGGCAAAAATAAGACAAACTAATAAAAATTGTGACCTACACCTGTCTATTTTATGCTCAGAATGCGTTCTAAATGTTTTTACTGGGAGCCAAGACTTACATGTATGATTAGTTTTTGTTGGGGCTTGAGGAAACTTGTTGGGAATTTAAGTCAGACATGGGCAAAGGGGGCCAGGCTCTGACCTACCCCCCTCAAACGGCCCCTCAGGAATTTTTTGGAAGAATTTTGCAAAATTAGAATTTGGAAAATTATTATAAAAATATGACTGGTTTACTGTAAGTGAGCTCAGAATAGCTTATTTTAGCCTTAGCTTTAAATAAAAAATAAGCCAAAAACCTTGATTTTAGCTAAAAATCGGACTTTTAGGCTTTTAGCTTTTTAGGCTTAGGAGTGTCAGATTTATTTCGATTGGAAAGGAAAATTCCTGTTTTTGAAAGATTTCCCAAAGGAATGTCAGAATTCTTTGGAAGCAAAAGCTGCTTTTTGAAAGATTTGTCTAAAGAGTGCCAGTATTCTTTGGAAGCGAAAGCTGCTTTTTGAAAGATTTGCATAAAGAGTGCCAGAATTCTTTAGAAGGAAAGCTGCTAAGTGTGGCAGAATTCTTTGGACGAAGGGAGAGCTGTTTTTGGACAGATTTGCCTAAAAGAGTGGCAGAATTGTTCGGATTGGAAGGGAAAGCTGCTTTTTTATGGATTTGCCTAAAGCGTATCAGAATTCTTTGGAATGGAAGGGGAAATTGCTGTTTTTGAAAGAATTGCCTAGAGTGTGAAAATTCTTTCTAAGGGAAAGCTGCTTTTGACAGATTTGCGTAAAGAAAGAGTGCCAGAATTCTTTGAAATGGAAGGCAAATTTGCTGTTTTTGAAAGTTTGCCTAAAGAGTGTCAGGAGGATTTCTTAAAAGGAAAACTTCTTTCTTGACAGATCTGCTTTAGAGTGTCAGAATTTCTTGATAGAGAAAACAGCTTCCACACAAGGTACACAAAACGTTTTCAGTCAGAAAGAATTTGTTCAGTACAGTACAATTTATTCTACTGGAAAGCCTACATGCCATGCAACGCACAGTACAAAGAAGCAAGAGAATCCTCCAAAAGTATTATTTGAAGAGGTTACTAACAGCAAGACCTGTTTGAAAGAGAAAACTGCATCTGAAAGAATTGCACAACCACTTTCTTCAAATAAAAGTTTGCTGACGTTTTCCTCTGCTACCGGTCTAATTTTGTAAAAAATTTCCAAAAAATCTGTCCCTGCCTCTAAAACTGAGAGGATCTTAAAAATGTACAGACTATCTAAAGTTTTATACACTCATTTTGAAGAACCGTCTTGTTGTTGACCATAATTGAATTGAAAAGCGCGCTTTTCGGCATGCAGGCTGTAGCTTTATATCTTACAATTGTACGCGTTGCCGCCGCCAGTTTTTGGAGTTCGCTTCGTATCGTATCGTAACCGTAGCGTAATCTGAAAAAGAAATAAACTAAGAGTCAAGCACGCAGTCCAGTATTTTGTTGCTTATTTTATCCAATAAAGGATCTCGGCAAAGTTCCACTTTGCCTCGCAAAGTGGCAGGGTGCTTAGTTTTTGGATTACATACAGTCGAGCATAAAAGGATCGGAAACCTATTTAGGCCTAATGGTGCTTACAGTATGGCCAAGAAATAATCCTATAGTATGAGGGATTCTTCAAAAGCTTACCTTAAATAATCTAACAAAACATTTAAGAGTAAAAAAATTTACGATTGCACTGTCTAATTTTTGAGTAAGAGTAAAGAAGGTGGCCTAAAAACTAAATCCGGCGTTCAAGTTAATTCACAAAACGGCTATATTTCAACACCAATTTTAAATTGTTACCACAGAATCAGTAAGGTGGACCCGAACGCCGGATTTAGTTTTTAGGCCACCTTCTTTACTCTTACTCAAAAATTAGACAGTGCAATCGTAAATTTTTTTACTCTTAAATGTTTTGTTAGATTATTTAAGGTAAGCTTTTGAAGAATCCCTCATACTATAGGATTATTTCTTGGCCATACTGTAAGCACCATTAGGCCTAAATAGGTTTCCGATCCTTTTATGCTCGACTGTATGTAATCCAAAAACTAAGCACCCTGCCACTTTGCGAGGCAAAGTGGAACTTTGCCGAGATTTCCGAAACTTTTATTAGCTTCTTGAAGCTCCGATCAGCACTGGCCACTTACAGAGCCCAACGGCCTCCATGTTCACCACAGAGGCCTTACACCATGAGGCAGCTTATGCTGTTTATGGTACTAGCACCATATATGGGACCCCTACCCATGACCACAGGTACCAGTACCATACATCCTACATGCATCCTATGGTACGACTACCATATATGGTACGAAATTTGAATGAAGTGGTACCGTACCGTCACAGTGGACGAATCCCGCCACCATTTATAGTACTACAACAGTCCTCAAACGTCAGGGGCTTACTATAGGTACCGGCACCTTATATCGTGCCAGTACCATAAAGGGCGTAAAGTGGCTGATAGATGATGAAATCGTGCGCTCCATCTGCATGTTCAGTGGTGGTGCCAAAACATTGCCTCCTAGAATGACACTGCATATGGATTACCAGTGCCACTATCATATTCCCACTCAGCTAATCAAAATCTCCAATTTAACTACAATAACGTCTATGTTACAAAGCAGGTTTAAAAAGTTACAAAATTTGCACATTACACTTGCAAAAACTTACAAAATTTGCACACTACACTTGCAATCCACTCAGCACCATCATACTTGAACTGAGCTAAATGAGAGCTCAAGAGTGGAAACTAACCCAAGTAAAGTTAACACCCCTCCATACTCAATCATTCTACCAACGCCACAGCAGGGCCAACCCTACATCTAGCCCTACACAACAATCAATCATTCCATGGGGAACACTACAACAATGGAAAGTACCCTAGTAAGGGTAACACCCCCTCCATAATCAATCATTGTGCCAACAAAACAGCAGGGTGAACCCTACATCTAGCCCTACACAACAATCAATCATTCCTGGGGGAACACTACAACAATGGAAAGTACCCCAAGTAAGGGCAACACCCCCTCCATACACAATAATTGTGCCAACGAGACAGCAGGGCGAACCCTACATCTACCCCCACACAAGAATCAATAATTCCTGGGGGAACAGTACAACAATGGAAAGTACCCTAAGTAAGGGTAACACCCCCTCCATATTCAATGAGCCCCTCGCATGACAGGACCATACATGTGCATGGTCGGTGGCTCAGGGAGGGATGGCCAGGTCTCTGTGCATAGTTGCCAGGATATAGGTGCAAGTTTTCGGTGAGCAATTCAAATTTTGGCGGGAAATTTGAATTTTCGCCCAAAATTTTAGTGGGAAATTTGAATTTTGTCCAAAATTTTGGCTAAAAATACAAAATTTTCGGTTAAATTCAAAAATTTTCGGTAAAAATCGAATTTTCGACAAAAAATTGCCAAAAAACCACTTTTCTGATAGAAACATTGCCAAAAAATCGAAAATTTCCACGAAAATTTGAAAAAATTTCGGGTTTGGTGCGTAGTTGCCTGGAGGAAGGGTGCGTAGTTGTGTAGTTGCCAAAATTGATTTCTGTGGCTTGAAAACACATATGGAGGCTTTCTAGTAGCCTCTAGCAACGTTTGGTAGATATTCATTTTCGTCCCCCCCTGTCCCCCCCTGGGCACCCCCCATGCACATGTATGGACAGGACCGAATGTTGTGAGTTTTCGTGCTGGGACCCTAACCGGGAAGACTTGTCATCTCATCGGTAAGAAGTGCGCCAAATTCAAATCACTCAAGTACTGGCACCTTCTACTGAAACTAAATCGTCTTCAGCCTCCAGGCCACCCCTGCCATTCGGTGCCCTCCAGATCGTATTAGAACCACTTCGACCATCTAGCCGCCACTCACGATTCGCACGTCATCCATCTTCGCCAAAGAACTATCCCAAGAATCGGCCGATTTGGAGTGGAAGAAGGTGAAGCTGCCGATTTTCCTTCAGCTTTCCACGATTCCCACTCTTCTAGCTTCTGTACTTCTTCAACATGCTCTCTCCTTATAGCCACACCACTTCGATCTACTTCAAATCGTAATAACGCCTATGTTAGCAAGCAGTGTCACAAAGTTAAAAAATTTGCATCAAATATGCTTACTACAGCATCCGATCCAATCGGGACCATCATATTCAGACTTAGCTCAGCCAGAGCTTTTGATTGAGTACCTACATGCCTATGTTACGATGCAGCGTTAAAAAGTTAGAAAATTTGCATATTGACATTTTGAATATGCAAATTTTTTATGCAAATTTTCTAACTTTCTAGCGCTGCGTCATAACATAGGCATGTAGGTACTCAATCAAAAGCTCTCGCTTAGCTAAGTCTGAATATTATGGCCCTGATCGGATCGGATGCTGTAGTAAGCATATTTGACGCAAATTTTCTAACTTTGTAACACTGCTTCCTAACCTATGAGTTATTGCACTTAACTTAAAGCTCTCATTAGACAAGTCTGTTTGACACTGTAATCTGCAAATTCTACACTGTGTATCTTAGGAAGCAGTGTTATGTTGCAAAGTTAGAAAATATGCATCAAATGTGTCTACTACAGTATCCAATCCAATCGGGACCATCATATTCAGATTTAGCTAAGCGAGAGGAGAGCTTTTGATTGAGCACCTACATGCCTATGTTACGATGCAGCGTTAAAAAGTTCGAAAATTTGCATATTGACATTTTGAATATGCAAATTTTTTATGCAAATTTTCTAACTTTCTAACGCTGCGTCATAACATGGGCATGTAGGTACTCAATCAAAAGCTCTCGCTTAGCTAAGTCTGAATATGATGGCCCTGATTGGATTGGATGCTGTAGTAAGCATATGTGACGCAAATTTTCTATTTTAAGCAGTATGGAATCTAAAGAGTTAAAATAACGCAAAGCGGAAGCAAAATCGGCAGCTTCACCTTTTTCCACTCCAAAATCGGCCAATTGTGGGGCAGTACTTTGGCAGGACGATTCAAAGTGGATCAGAAGAGGTGTGGCTGGAGGCCCAGAAGGTATCAAAGCAGAATGGAAGCTACAAGACTTAAAACAATAGAAAGCTGAAGGAAAATCAGCAGCTTCAGCTTCTTCCACTCCGAATCGGCCGATTCTCAGGATAGTACTTTGGCAGGGCGATTTGAAGTGGATCGAAGTGGTGTGCCTGGAAGGAGAGAGCATGTCAAAGAACTACAGAAGATAGAAGAGTGGGAATCGTGGAAAGCTGAAGGAAAATCGGCAGTTTCACATTTATCTTCCACTCCAAATCGGCCGATTCTCGGAACAGTACTTTGGCGAAGATTGATGACATCCAAATCGTGAGTGGTGGGCTAGATGATCGAAGTGGTTCTAATACGATCTGGAAGGCAGCGAATGGCAGAGGTGGCGTGGAGGCTGAAGACAATTTAGATTCAGTAGAAGGTGCCAGTACCTGAGTGATTTGAATTTGGCGCACTTCTTACCTATGACAAGTCTTCCCGGTTGGTGTCCCAGCACAAAAAGTCATAACATTCGGTCCTGTCATGCGAGGGGCTCATTATTGTGCCAATGAGACAGCAGGCCAAGCCCTACATCTAGCCCCATGCAAGAATCAATCATTCCTGGGGGAACAGTACAACAATGGAAAGTACCCTAACTAACAGTAACACCCCCTCCATACTGCATCATTGTGCCAAACAGACAGCAGGGTGAACCATACACCTAGCCCTACACAACAATCAATCATTCCAGAGGGAACACTACAACAATGGAAACTACCCTAACTAAGGGTAACACCCTCTCCATACTCAATTATTGTGCCAACGAGACAGCAGGGCGAACCCTACATCTAGCCCCATGCAAGAATCAATCATTCCTGGGGGAACACTACAACAATGGAAAGTACCCTAAGTAAGGGTAACACCCCCTCCATATTCAATTATTGTTGCAAGGAGACAGCAGGGCGAACCCTACATCTAGCCCTACACAAGAATCAATCATTCCTGGGGGAATGCTACAACAATGCAAAGTACCCCAAGTAAGGGTAACACCCCCTCCATACACAATAATTGTGCCAACGAGACAGCAGGGTGAAGCCTACATCTAGGCCTACACAAGAATCAATCATTCCTGGGGGAACGCTACAACAATGGAAAGTACCCCAAGTAAGGGTAACACCCCCTCCATACACAATAATTGTGCCAACGAGACAGCAGGGTGAAGCCTACATCTAGCCCTACACAAGAATCAATCATTCCTGGGGGAACGCTACAACAATGGAAAGTACCCCAAGTAAGGGTAACACCCCCTCCATACACAATAATTGTGCCAACGAGACAGCAGGGTGAAGCCTACATCTAGCCCTACACAAGAATCAATCATTCCTGGGGGAACGCTACAACAATGGAAAGTACCCCAAGTAAGGGTAACACCCCCTCCATACACAATAATTGTGCCAACGAGACAGCAGGGTGAAGCCTACATCTAGCCCTACACAAGAATCAATCATTCCTGGGGGAACGCTACAACAATGGAAAGTACCCCAAGTAAGGGTAACACCCCCTCCATACACAATAATTGTGCCAACGAGACAGCAGGGTGAAGCCTACATCTAGCCCTACACAAGAATCAATCATTCCTGGGGGAACGCTACAACAGTGGAAAGTACCCTAAGTAAGGGTAACACCCCCTCCATATTCAATTATTGTTGCAAGGAGACAGGAGGGCGAACCCAACATCTAGCCCTACGCAAGAATCAATCATTCCAGGGGGAACACTACAACAATAGAAAGTACCCCAAGTAAGGGTAACACCCCCTCCATACACAATAATTGTGCCAATGAGACAGCAGGGCGAACCCTACATCTAGCCCCGCACAAGAATCAATCATTCCTGGGGGGAACGCTGCAACAATGGAAAGTACCCTAAGTAAGGGTAACACCCCTCCATATTCAATTTATTGTCGCAAGGAGACAGCAGGGCGAATCCTACATCTAACCACCTATGCCAGAACGTTACAACAATCCAAATTTCCCGCCAAAACCTCCCCATGGTGCGGAAGAAATTTTAATAAACAAAACACGCTTACAAAATCCATAGTGAAACAAACAGCGCTCCCGAAAAAAGTGACGCTCCAACCAACTTTGGGGATCCATAACTCTTGAACCTATTAACCGATTCCATCTCACCCCTCACTACCCCGAGCCCCGATTTTTCTGCTTCTAACAAGCTACTAACCAACAAATTCACAAACAAACCCAGGGAACTTCACCGATGGCAATGCGATTATGCAACAAACGCACTCCTACTGCACGCTCCAGGGTACCTATGCAAAAAAAATTCCTACCACAAGAAAGCCTAATGTTGCCCCATCATGACCCTGGGAAACTTTACCTTCCACAACATACCAGTGTCCCAGAAATTCGCGCTAAGTACCATTCTTTGGAATGGTCCTAACTACGGGGGCCGCCCCAAAAACTAAGAGGGCGAGCGCTGG
>JASANB010002176.1:0-34697 GCA_030248155.1 Sabatieria punctata
ACTCGAATAAACTCGTGGAAATAGTGCAAAATCCGGTGATTATTTTCGGCCACCAAAAACGCCAGGCATTGTCGAAAAGATATGAGCTTACCTTAAGCAATCAACTACAACCGACCGAACAGTAAAGTTTGAGTGACGTCAATTTTCAGCCGGTGCGAGAAAACGTCAAACTGACGTCACTTTTTTACACTACAGCGCCATCTACCATTGGTTTACGTAAATTGCAAAACTTTTTTTTCGAAAGCATGGACACACAGACTTTATTGCGTGTGTGCAGGAACAGCCAAACTAACAATTTGTCCCAATGCTTCTTAGGAGTGTTTGCTAAAAACACTATACCAAAATTGGTGAATCGACCCGTTGCATTGATCGTCAACACAGACAACAGCAACTTGCCGGGAACTCATTGGATTGCAATGTATACTTCTCACGAAGGAGTGGGAACGATTTTGATTCCTACGGCCGATTTCCATTGAAAGAATTCCATGTATTTTTGGATAAGCCCGGCGCCATTTCGACGTATTTTTTTAACGAAGAGTTGAGTCAGAATCAGCGTTTCCAGTTTAAAGTTCCCAAACAGCAGCAGTTTTTGTGGGTTGGCTTAGTGCCCCTGAGGCCCGATTATTTCCCCAGAGTTTCGACGCGAGACCCCTTTCTAATCGTGCGCAACGCCGGCGGAATTTTGTTCGAAATCACCACTGATGTCGGAGCCTGGGAAGCCGATTTGGGTTCGGTGTGTGTGGGCACCCTTTGCCGAAAGCTCGTGCAGAAAGTAAGGATCGATGAAGGCTACGATTACACGGATTTACAGTTTTCCATGTGGTTCGAAGAGGCCAAAGGCTACCCGGTACCTGCGCACTCCTTTTATTTTACCATCGGCACGCGCGACCATTTCCACGTGGGCCCCTTGGTTTTGTCCGCACCCGGCAACCCTTACTACCCGATTGTCATGTCCCAAAACGTGGCCGATCCCCCACCCAGAGTTCCCGTTGCGTTGGTTGAGCTGACAGGCATGTGCGCTCCCTTCACATTGCAGGAGTATTGCCGACGAGTGATCAAGGACAGTTGCCGGACGGATGCAGACATGATGAGTTTGCCGCTGCCGGACAGAGTTCTCAGGTTTTTGCAGTAAGTTTTGATGCGTTTTTTGTTCAATTTGTGATTGTGCCTATTTTGCAGACTGCCAGTACATAAAATTGCATTTTACTGGACTCGAACAAAGCATCGTAAACGCCACTTTTGTCTCAGATCTTTGGATTATTTGCAAGTAAGCGTAAAAAAATTTTTGTTATGTAAGAGAGCGTACGAAATTTTCTGACGACTGTTTACTGCCCTTACTTTGTATCGCATACGTTTAAGGGTTACAAAAGGGGTTTTTCGATTAGAAAACTACAGTGGTTGTGAAAAGCTCCAAACGAAGTTGTTTCAGTTGAGCGTAAACACATAGAAAAGTGGCTGGCAAAGAAAGCTTTTAAATACAGGTAAGTAGTGGTACTGACGTAAATAGACGTGTTTCTTTCAGGACGAACACACTACAAAAGTAAGTCTGTGATCACACATTCCTACTCACATATGCATACCGAAATAAATCCATAAATTTTGCTTCTGACTTCTTGTTTAACAGACACTGCCTCTACTCTTGTTCAATTCAGTCGAAAAGTACATTTCACTTAGTTAAACCGCGACGAATTGACTTGGCGCTAGGGGGAGTGTCTGCCGTTATTTGCTGGTTTTCGTCAAGCCTCATAGCACCAGTGTTTAGTCGTCTTCTTGACCGTCAGTCAGGTTTGTTAGGCCGTCTTCTCTTTGCGATTATAGAACCCAATATGAGATGTTGTTGATTGATCTGTCTGACTGCACTACCTAGAAGCAAAACAGACAGTACAGCTATATGAGGGAGCAAGGTGAATTTTTAAATTGGCCTGCCGTAAACCCGCCCATATAGTGTTTCAAAAAACCTCTTTTCGAAACCGCCTTATGAAATATTTGTCTTCCAAACGATTTTTTTCGGATTTTTTTAGCACAGATGAGAACCCGTCGTGCCACACTTTCAAGGAAGATTTTCAGAAGGCCCCTAATAAAAGCAAAACTTTTATTCTGAAATTGATACACGTCCGTAACTCTGGTAAGCAAAAAATCTGATTGATCGCCATTAAGCTCCGCCCACTTAATTAAAATTTAGAAAATAAATATAAAATAAATATACAGAAAAGTAGAAAATGAAAAGTAGAAAATAAACAGAAAAGTAAAAACAGAAAAGTAAAAATGAAAAGTAGAAAATAAAAACAAAAAAAGTAAAAATGAAAAGTAGAAAATAAAAACAAAAAAGTAAAAATGAAACATAGAAAATGAAAAGTATAAAATAAAAACAAAAAAAGTAAAAATGAAAAGTAGAAAATAAAAACAAAAAAGTAAAAATGAAACATAGAAAATGAAAAGTATAAAATAAAAACAGAAAAGTAAAAATGAAAAGTAGAAAATAAAAATGGGCGGGGCCTAATTATTTGGACCAATCAGATTTTGCTCCCCAGGGTCACGGGAGGTACTACTTGCGTATACGCATTCCAATTACAAATGCGTATGAGTTTCCGTATACGCATTGCAAAAATCAATGCGTATTTTGCGTATTGCGTATGCGTAATGCGTAATCTCAGAAACAATGAGAAATTTCACTGAACGGCTTTTTTGGCTCTACCAACTTTATAATCCATGTTTTTAGACATACTTGAGCCTTAATAATAAATTCCTGCCAGCAAAGAATTGCAGTATATGTATGGTACGTATGTTTTCGACAGGCAAGAGATATGCGCTTTCCTGCAAAAAATGGAGTCGAATGTTCACTTCCAGAAGAAGTCTAGTAGTAGCATTCAGATTCAATCATATACAAACAGATAGCCTGAGCATACAACACAAGTCATGTCACCCTAAACCATGAAAACTCTAAATTCAAATTCTAAATTCTAAAGGATTATCACACGTTTCCTGTCCTCTAAAAACTTTGCGTCGTTTTTAAATATTAACAAGCACAACTTAGCATACATGTAACAGGTCATCCGCCGAAGGAGGGAGGGGGTTGGGGGTCTGGCGCCGGGGGATCTGAGCCCAAATTTAGGGCGGGGGTTGGGCACTAAAAACGCTCAAAATCGCAAAAAAAAACAATTTTTCCACTGAGAATCATAAAAAAACGCAATGTGAAGCACAGCTAAAAAGTGCTGTTTTACAGGCGATTTTGGCAATTTTTGTGTCTGAAATTGCAAAAAAATTGCTTAAAAAATTACTTGCCAGAAAATCGGAGGGGTCCCCATCCTAGGGGTCTGGCCTAGTCGGGTGGGGGCAAATCCCCAGAACCCCTGTTACAAGTAGGGAACTTCATGAAAGCTTCAAATTATCTCAGAAAATTTCTGGTACCCTCACCTCACACTAAAAACACAAAGAATAAACATTTGGTAACAACTTGAACTAAATTTTTTGCAAGAAATTTGAAAAGGCAGCTATTTTTAGACCCAATACGCATTACGCAAAAATATGCAAACGCTTTGGCAGAATGCGTAATAATATTGCGTA
This sequence comes from Sabatieria punctata, assembly GCA_030248155.1. Taxonomy (NCBI): domain Eukaryota; kingdom Metazoa; phylum Nematoda; class Chromadorea; order Araeolaimida; family Comesomatidae; genus Sabatieria; species Sabatieria punctata. The sequence continues at coordinate 3,565 of JASANB010002176.1, forward strand.
ATGAAATTCAAATGCGTATGCGTATGCGTATGCGTATACGCATTCTAAAATGCAATGCGTACTTTGCGTAATGATATGCGTAATGCGTATACGCATGCAACAGTAATATGTAGTCAGGCGATTGGCCCAGGTCCCTTTGCCTTCTTTTTCAACACGATACTAGCCAAACATGAAGTCTTCAAGCTAGCCTTTAAAAATGCTAAAACGTATCGTCGGAGAATTCTTTCACCTCTTTTCGTGCTAAAGTGTATATGAACCAATTTGTATAAATAAATGCCTAACAGATTCAAACCTCTGCATTTACAAACAAAAGATGCAAGAATGCAAAGCAAAATTGACCCATATTTAGAGGGCCGGAGCGCTTTGGATATTTCCGGTAGGGCAAAAAGTATATTACACATCTCAAAATCGACTATTCGATCAAGAATTTTCCTGTATGGTAAAAGATTGCTTTCGAACCTACAGTATGTAATCTGGCGTTATCAGAGCATTGAACTATAAGCAATAGCGGCTCAGACTAATTTTATAATCAAAAAGACAGTCACCAGCAGGCGAAACCACATCTCATTAATAAAATACCTTATAAAATAGCCGACCATGTTAGAGCAGAGAATGCAATACAAACTTTTGTACTAAACACTGGGCAGATAAGGTCAATTCACCGTTTCATTCAATAGCAGGAATGGCACACGTTCAACGCAAAAAAATTCTTAATACAAAAAGAAAGTTTCTTGAACCTCATATTTTACCGACAGTCCTAAGTGCTTCACTGCATAACAATCAAACAATCACCAGTCAAAATGCGACTAAAAACAAAACAACCAGTTCACATCACAGTCCAATCAGTCTCAACAAGAAGTACACAAAACACATAATAATCGATAACCAGACCAGAAATCCAGTCAGCGAGCTCTCTCGCTCCAAAGGCACCAAGTGCAGCTGCAGCGATTGGTCGGCCGAGATGCTGACCACGCCCCCTCGATAGTCGACCGACAGCGCCGAGCCGACAGTGTCCGGTTGGGTGGGGTTAGGAGAGGGCAGAAATTCGACGCCGGTGCAGAAAATTGAATGCGTGCCGCGCGCAGAGTGCAACGGCTTGAAGGAGTGACTGTCGAAGACCAACACGCTGCCTTGTAGAGTTCCCACCGCTGTTAGTTGCCCGTCCTCGCTGACTGACAGCGCACAGATCACCTAAACTTTTTCTTTATAACTGAAAACCGTGTACGTAACAGGTAATCCGCCGAAGGGGGAGGGGGCATACATGGGCCGGAAAAAATGGAGGGGTATGGCTTCCCGGCGGTTGCAGAGTATAAAAACCCGTTCGGTGTCACCGAAAATTTTTTGCTTTCCCAAAAAAGTCGCCAAAATTTCGAAGGGGTGTATGAGATCAAGTCGGTCTCCCAAAAAAGTCGCCAGAATTTCGGAGGGGGAATGGCATGAGATCAAGTCGGTCTCCCATCCAAAAAAAGCCAAAATTTCAAATTAGGCGTGGCGCCTGCCGGCGACGGCGAGGGGTAAGCCCCCCTCACCCCCGGCCCATGTATGGTTCTGATGCCGGCCGGGGGCTCTGAGCCCAAATTGTATGGAGAGGGGTTGGACACAAAAAACGCTCAAAAATCACAATTTTTCCGCTAAAAATCGCTAATTTGGGCTGAAATACAGCTAAAACGTGCTGTTTTACAGGCGATTTTGCCGTTTTAGCGCCTGAAATTCTAAAGAATTGCAAAAATTTGTTCAAAAATTAGCTGAAAGAACGGAGGAAGGTCGGAAAAATCGTGTTGGGAGGGGGTCCATTCTTGGGGCACCTGTTCCATGGAAAGATATCGCCAAACTAAACCAAACACTCACCTCATCACAGACATCCATGGTAACTAGGGGTCTCAGCGCATTTCTCCTCAAATTGAATGCCCACAAGCTCAAAAAAGAGACTTGTTTCTTGGAGCTGCGTTGAATGGGCACCCAGGCCGTGACAAAGACATAATTGTTCACTCCCAAATTAGTGAATCTGGCCGCTCTGATACGGTATTTGATATTAGTAGCTACAACCTCACTAGGCACGTACACTTCCGTCACTCTCTGTCCATTTTCGGGCAGCCATAAATAACATTTAGAGTCTTTCCCAGCTGTGAGCAACAGTTTTCCATCGGGGCTAAGATCTAGAGCGTCAATATCGGTCTGATGGGCCTGTGTTTCGATTAATTGTTCTCCCTTCCAAGTCTCCCACACTCTGAACATACCGTCATCGCCGGCTGTGGCCAGAAACTTGGCCTTAGAAGGGTCTATTTTAACCGAGCGTTGGTAGGCCGACTGTGGCTTGAAGTCGCTTTTGAAAGAGCGGAACGGTTCTACTCTCAGCGATAGTTTAGGCACTAATGCCTTCTCTCCTAAGTAAGCCACGTCGAAGGCTGCCTTGTAGAGGAAACATTTGTCGTCTTGACCGCTGGCAATCAGCGCTTGACCCCGGTTTGGGTCGCCCGGAACAATGTCCAAGTTCATGGAAGCTCCGTCTTTTGTGTCTATTGAGGCAGTGTGCACTAGATGGAGCTTGTTGTTGTTGTCCGGGCCAAATTCAAGCAGAAATATGTCGAGACTGTTCTTGACCCCGGTTTTGGCCGCCCCGCCGCCGCCCGCTACCAACAAATGACGAGAGCCAAGCATTCGGACGCAGTAGGGCGGGTACGGTACCGAACCGACGACTGGGGGAGGGTGAGAGTGGAACAGACCCATTTTGATTGGTTGGTTTATTCCAGAAACGACTTTGATTCATTAATTGACTTGACACAATGAGTCATGAGATTGTTCAACTTTTTCTTCTGTTTTGTTAGGCTCGGCTGTTCTTCGTCTTTCGCGCAGTACCCAGAAGAAAAAGTGGAAAAGTTGCAAAAGCTGGGAAACCCGATTCTTTCTGTCCGCTTAGAAATCGCACTTGTGTGTGTGTTGTATTGTATTGTCCATTTTCGAATAATTTATTATTGAAAACTTTTCCTCGAGTTTTTCGCAAAACAAAAACATAAAGCTTACTTAAAAAATGGCCAGATCAGTTGAAATTACGGAACAGAATTTGTGCAAAAATGCTATCTTGGCGTCATTTTTGTTTGAAAAACATGTATGCATGCAGATTTAGAAGCTATTTTACAAAAGTCCGGATTTGGAGAGGCAGAAGCCCAACTAAACTACACCTCTTTAGACAACTGACACTGCTTAAAATACATGTTTAGCTTTTCTTGGCAAAAACGTTTCGGAACGCTAATTTTGGAAAATTTTGTAAGCCTGGTTGGGCAGAGGCTGCAAAATATCTTTTACACCATTTGCTCCAAATCGCCCGCGGTCTACATGGAACACATTATAATTTCGTAAGCGAAGACTCTAATTAAGACAACTAACATATATGTACTCATGCATGCAATAAGAAATCACTAAAACCACAACTGGACCAAGTCGGTGCGGAGCAGTTGCGTTTGTGGCCAACAGGTGCGACGTTGCCAAATTATGTGTCCCTTTGTGTCCCGTCTCTTGATGAATGTGGGCAATTTACTTTCGCAGCAAAAATTCTGCGTGGTATATGCTTCCAAGTGGAAAAACAAATTCAACGCTCGCAAAAAACTTGAATATATTTTCGCGCTTTGTACAGCAGTAACAGAGTAAAATCTTGGTTACAAATAGTATACATTAGAATTTTGTATCTGAATCCAATTCATTATAAGGTGGCGGATCAGCCTCTCTAAAATGCTTTCCAGTAGTGTAATCGTCTTGAAGTTCTATGCCTCTGCAATAAACGGGTCGGTATAGAAGCCTCTAAACTGAAGTACAACGAAGGTTTTACTGTTTTTGTCTGATGGTTCTCTCGCGTTCGCTTTTCGACATAAACAATAGTTCGACATCTTCGATTTGGAGTCCTTTAGTCTCGGGCACAATGAAGAAAAACAAAACCAGCGAAAAGCAGGTTATGCCGAGGTATAGGAAGAACGCTCCTGAAACGTAGTAAATTCTTGCAGCAAAGAAAAAGTTCAGACAAAGATTACCGTATTTCATCAGCGCTTCAGTTAGGTAGAGAAAGGTAAATGTGACAATCAAGTTGAACAACCAATTACAAAAGGTAGCCAACGAGGCACCGGTACTGCGCGCCCAGCTTGGATAGATTTCGGCATTCATTACCCATGGGATGGGGGCCAGGCCTGAAAATAAACTCTTTTAACTTAACTTGTTCTATTCTATATAACAGTCAGGCACTTAACACCGTTTATGGTACCATTCTGTTCAGATTTCGTACCATATATGGTACCGGCACCTTATATGGTGTCGGTACCATAAACGGCGTTAAGTGCCTGACTGTATAAGGAAGGCACCAACCTGAAGAGAAAGAGCAAAGGTAGCAAACCATTCCTAGAATTGGAATCCAGCTGAACGGAGATTCGCACCAGTCCCCAGCATAAATGTAATCCCCAGAGTAATTCTTCCAATCAACTGTCATGCAATTTCCCACCCTTGAGTGACCCTGTTCCCCTTGTTTGTTGGGCAAACAGAAACCATAACTGTTGTTACTGCTAGAAACTATTTCCTCAGCTGTCGAGTTGTAACAGAATCCGCACGTTTCTCTCGTTACACACGAATCACAGTTGCTGCAACAGCGAGCTTAGACAATTTTCCAGAGCTGATACGAAAAAAAGCTATAAAACCTGTATTTTGCACAAGCTCGTACAGCGTCTTGTAAGTCAGTATCGCCTTTAAAATTGGTTGGGTCTAGTTGGTAGAGTACGGTGGCAGAAGAGTTGTGGATCAGTAAAAATCCTACTCCCAGTATTCCCAGACTGATTATTATTCCTACAAACAAACCATTCTACAAATTATGTTCAAATGAAAGGGATTTTCTCTTACCAATCATGCTAACAAGCAAGAGTTTCCGGCGCCCGATCCGTTCTACAGTAAGAATGGGTATTACTGTACAAACAAAATTTGTTCCCGTCACGGCACAACTCATCCAAATGGCTTGGTTGCTGTCGCGAATGCCTCCCATCTTTATTATGGTACTTGTGTAATACCTAAACAAAAACATTGAACAAGAATGAGAAAAGGCCGCAAATCAAGCAGAACTGAACTGAGTCAAACGGTCTGGCCGAAAAATCGATCAGAACTGGGTCAAGCAGCGTGGCCTGGCCAAAAAATCGATCAGAACTGGGTCAATCAGCGTGGCCTGGCCAAAAAATCGATCAGGACTGGGTCAATCAGCGTGGCCTGGCCAAAAAATCGATCGGAACTGGGTCAAGCAGCGCGGCCTGGCCAAAAAATCGATCAGAACTCGGTCAAGCAGCGCGGCCTGGCCAAAAAATCGATCAGAACGCGGCCAGGTCAGAAAATCGATCAGAAGAACCGGGTTGACCGACAAAGGCCATAAGAGACTAACTCACATCAGTGTATTGATTCCAGATAGCTGCTGAAAGGTCTGTAGCAAGCAACCAATAAGTAAAGCCTTTCGAACATAGGGCAGTTTGAGCATATGCACGATGGGCAAGCCTCCTGAAAGCAAGCTATTTCAGTACTTTTCTGCTGTTTTTTGTACGGCTAACCTACCTCCAATTTTGCTCCTTTCTCCGTCATCCTTCACCTTAGCTGCATGAATCTGATCAAACTCGTACTGAACCCAAGCTTCGTCGCCCCCGTACATTTTCCTCAGAACAGTCAGTGCTTGGTCCCGTTTTTCGTTTTCCAACAGCCAACGAGGTGTCTCTGGCATAAAGAGAAAACCTACGAATTGGATCAGAGAGATAATACCCACCACTCCGAACATCAACCTGAAATGGATTTCTGTGTAAACTACGTAAAGGCTGTGCAGGCTAAGTTAGGTTTCGCTGCCGAATTGCAAGGCAAGCGGCGTGCATTTCACTTATGCATGACGCGCTGATTATCCGATTTAGAGACAGTGACACGAGACCTAATTCGTAGTACTACAAACTACTAACTACAAACTACATATTTTCGGCGATTATGATGTCATCAAGACTACAAATTAACTAAGACTACATATTATTTTGGCTGACTACAAATTGACTACAAACTACTTTTTCATAATTTGCGAATTTGTAGTCAATTTGTAGCCATTTTTCTTGGAAATTTTCCGATTTTTTATTGTAATTTTATATAAATTGAGTCCCCAATCGGCCTTTGAGCTGTCTTGAGCTTATCATAAGCTTACCAAATTCCAAGAACGAAGCTATTTTTATGTAAAGTGTTAGAAAGATCGTTTTTCCAAGTTTCCTACTTTTTTTACCCCTATAAATTTTCAAAGAAGGGTGACTACGTGATTGACTTTTGTACAATCGCTCGTGTTTTTTCCTGTCTTAGTTGTTAAAAAAATATCTCATCCTATTTTTAAAAAATACCAAATGTTCAGCATTGGAATACTGTTAAACATTGAATTCCGTCTGTTTGTTTCCAGAAATATCGATTAGAAAACGCAATTTTTTCACAGAAAACACAGCTAACAAGCTTCCCGTTATTATTTTTGCAAAGCATTTCTATGACTGATGTTTCAAGTTGCAAAAATTTGCAGTAATATCGAATTTCTGACGTTTGGTAACCTGACTACAAATTGACTACAAACTAAGACTACATATTTTTGAACCTGAATTAGACAACTACAAACTAAGACTACAAATTATTTTCGCGAAAATTTTTAACTACAAACTGAGACTACAATTTGAAATTCTCTGAGGAAATAGGTCTAAGTGACACTATCCCTCACTTATTTGGAACTGAGGGCTTCTATTCAGCACTGTGATCAGGCTTTAGGCTTCTACGTAGTTTCGGGATGAATGAACCTTAGGATGAAGTTAGACTTACTTTTAGATTCAATCTTAGTCTTAAGTTAATAAGGTAGGTTTCCGCTAATGGGGGATAGTGTCTCACAATTGCCGAATGTTTTCTCAAAAAATCTGCAAATTGCTACCGTAGTATCTCATGTTTTCGTGTTGAAAACCCCAAGACTATATCAAGTAAGTAGCTAGAAACAAACTGATCTAAGAAAATCGAAAAATTTTGCACAAAACAGAAACCGAGTGGATTCTGAATGGTCTATAGCTGCGTTGTAAAGCTCTTATGTACTATATACCTCCACCCTATATCTTCGGGAAAGTTGTCGGTGTAGCGTTCACTGAAAGCTCCACCCAAAACGCTGGCCATAAAAAAGCCGAACGTTATCATCCACTGATACCCGGTCACTATCAGTCCGCGTACATGCGCCGGCGACGCCTCTGCCACGTAAATTGGGACGGTCATAGAAGCGAACCCTGAAATTAACATACTGTTCAGTATATTTAAGACGCAATTTCTGAGAGGATTTAACCTTTGATAAGGGAGCCTCCCCAAATCGGGTCAGGGTCACATCACCGATTTGCGTCATTTTTATATATGTGAGAGTATATGAAGAAAAAATAAGAACCCCAAAGTATGAGCTCCGGTGGACCCCCCAGAGCGCCAGGGCCCCCCTCCAAAGTAGGGGTGGTGGGGCTGAAAAAAGGAAAAAAGTACCCTAACTTCAAAACATGATTTTAAGCTCGTGCTTGCTCGTAGGATGAAAGTTGGCACACAAACAGATGCGGCCAGACTCGGAGATTTCGAAAATGGTATCTAAGGTGCGGTTGGATGCTCCGTACCGGAGTTACAGCCTAAAAACGCGGTTTTACACCAATTTTGTGCCACACCGACAAACACGTTTGACCAAATTTTCATACATTAGGATCCTAGGCCAGGTCCAGTTTTTATATATAATATAGCCTAGTAAATTCCCTACATGCATGCAAAATATAGCCGAAATCGACTCATACCGTTAGGTCGAAATTCGCCCTCAAAGTCAAAATCGAAAATTTTTTTGTGCTGAATTGGAACAAAAATTGTTGCACAAGGCAAACTTTAGGCGTAGATTACAAATATCGCACTAGTTTTTTCGAAACTTTTCTTTGCCACACCACTACCACTACCACTACCAACCACCACTACCACTACCACTACCACTACCACTACCACTACGGGCACTACCACTCTCATTACCACTACCACTACCAACCACCACTACCACTACCACTACCACTACCACTACCACTACCAACCACCACTACCACTACCACTACCACTACCACTACCACTCTCATTACCACTACCACTACCACTACCACTACCACTACCACTACCACTACCACTACCACTACCAACCACCACTACCAACCACCACTACCACTACCACTACCACTACCACTACCACTACCACTCTCATTACCACTACCACTACCACTACCACTACCACTACCACTACCACTACCACTACCACTACCACTACCACTACCACTACCACTACCACTACCAACCACCACTACCACTACCACTACCACTACCACTACCACTACCAACCACCACTACCACTACCACTACCACTACCACTACCAACCACCACTACCAACCACCACTACCAACCACCACTACCACTACCACTACCACTACCACTACCAACCACCACTACCACTACCACTACCACTGCCACTGCCACTGCCACTACCAACCACCACTACCACTACCACTACCACTACCAACCACCACTACCACTACCACTACCAACCACCACTACCACTACCAGCACTACCACTACCACTACCACTACCACTACCACTACCACTCTCATTACCACTACCACTACCACTACCACTACCACTACCACTACCAACCACCACTACCACTACCACTACCACTACCACTACCACTACCACTACCACTACCAACCACCACTACCACTACCACTACCAACCACCACTACCACTACCACTACCACTACCACTACCAACCACCACTACCACTACCACTACCAACCACCACTACCACGTCCACTACCAACCACCACTACCACTTCCACTACCAACCACCACTACCACTTCCACTACCAACCACCACTACCACTACCAACCACCACTACCACTACCAACCACCACTACCAACTACCACTACCACTACCAACCACCACTACCACTACCACTACCACTACTACTACTACTGCTACCCCCTACCTAAAAGGGCCAATGCCCTACCCCCAAGACAGTTTCGGGACCCCCAATCCAAAAAGACAAGTAGTACTCGCTGTAAATTATGATTCCAAAGAAAAGTTTCGAAAAAACTAGTGCCATATTTGTAATCTACGCCTACAGTTTGCCTTGTTCAACAATTTTTGTTCCAATTCAGCACAAAAAAAATTTCGATTTTGATTTCGAGGGCGAATTTCGACCTAACGGTATGAGTCGATTTCGGCTATATTTTGCATGCATGTAGGGAATTTACAAGGCTATATTATATATAAAAACTGGACCTGGCCTAGGATCCTAATGTATGAAAATTTGGTCAAACGTGTTTGTCGGTGTGGCACAAAATTGGTGTAAAACCGCGTTTTTAGGCTGTAACTCCGGTACGGAGCATCCAACCGCACCTTAGATACCATTTTCGAAATCTCCGAGTCTGGCCGCATCTGTTTGTGTGCCAACTTTCATCCTACGAGCAAGCACGAGCTTAAAATCATGTTTTGAAGTTAGGGTACTTTTTTCTTTTTTTCAGCCCCACCACCCCTACTTTGGAAGGGGGGCCTGGCGCTCTGGGGGGTCCACCGGAGCTCATACTTTGGGGTTCTTATTTTTTCGTCATATACTCTCACATATATAAAAATGACGCAAATCGGTGATGTGACCCTGACCCGATTTGGGGAGGCACTTCCAATTCTCTCAGAAATTGCGTCTTAAACTCTGTTCCACATCATAGAAACCAGGGATGTGAGGTGGGAAAAAAACACCGGAAAAAAACTGTTTTTTTCCGGAAAAAAACCGGTTTTTTTCCTAAGGGTCGGAAAAAAACATAAATCGCGGAAAAAACTCAAGCTAAAATAGCTAATTTACGTCATTTTTCGTTTAAAAAATGGACTTTTGCTATGTATAATAGGCCATACTGACTCAAAACTGTTAGAAAAACAACAAAAAAGACCAAATTTGGCATGAAAAACAAAAATGCAAACTGCTGTAAGAAAATTTGCATATAGCGTTATTTATGGAACCTGTCAGGCACTGTTTCATGCCTGTTTCGTGATTTATATCAATGTAACACGTGTATTTCTGGTCTAACAAGACTGAGGAAGGCGCTAGAAAGCGTTAGGGATCATAAAACCAGCCTAGGATACTCAGAACTTGGGCTGGAGTTTTTTTCCGCGATTTAGGAAAAAAACCGGAAAAAAACCGGAAAAAAACTGGAAAAAAACAGGCCGAGGTTTTTTCGGAAAAATATACAACCCTGATAGAAACGTTCCCCACAGTGTTTTTTTAAATCGAAAATCTTCTGAATCCTCATTTTGCTGGTTTTATACAAAACAAGGTCACAAGAACCCAAGACCCCGAGGGTGTAGAACGAAATTATACAAGACTGTCGATGTATTTTAGGTGACAGATTCAAACCCTCACCAATAGCGGCGCCCACGATGATTCTACCAATGAGCAGCTCGAATTTCTCTTGAGCCACGCCCAACAACACCGCCCCAACGGTGAACAGCGCACTGGCGACCAGAATCGAGATTCGGCGACCGAATTTCTCCGAAATCCACCCGGCGGCCAGGGTGAAAACGGCCGCAGCGCCGTTGGTCACACTGCGTAGCATCGAATCCCATTCATAGCTGATCTTCATTACGTCGTCGACATAGAGCATAGCGCTGGAGACAACTCCCGCATCGTAACCGAACAGAAAACCTCCGATCACTGCCATGAACCCTATCAGGTAGACAAACCCGGTGACTGGAGGTTTGTCGTCTGGTCTACCTACTGAGCTGGCCGATCGGGCTCGAACCTAGAATTCGTAGGTACCCATTGTTGGGACAGTCTGTAGACTGGTTGTCGCTGCCTTGAGACACGGCGGCCCCGGCATCCCCAACGGTTGCTTGTGGAAAGGGATGCCTACCAAACGAAATTGTAAAATCAATCTTTGAATTTAGTATCAGTACCATACCAAACCAAATTCAAAACAGCTCCTTCTATGTATACTATACCATACCATATCAAAATCAAACGCCTTTGCCAGATTATTTTAGTACTAGAAGTATGATTTTGGTAGGACCTTTTCATTCTAGTACTAATTGTTGGCTATTCGTATTTATAACACTTTTCAAATGCGTCGAAATATATTTCCAGTCCTTTCTGCATGTTTTGATTCGGAAAGACTCAAAGCATGATTTCCAAAGGCTTCTATGACATTATCACAGCAAACTACCACTACTGTACCAAATTCATATCAACCAAATTCAAACTGAATTAGCTAGTACTATAGTTATACCATACCATATCGAATTCAAATCGCCAAGTTTATACTATACCATACCATATCAAGTTCAAAGTTTGAATTTGGTAAGCATCATTGCTCGACGGCGTTCGGACCCTGTCGAGGCGATGGGAAATAGTCGACACAAAGCCCAACCCAGACCCAACCCATCGAAAGTCAACACTGACAAGAATAAATGGGAACCAAACCGGTGCTGTCTTGCACACACCGACAGCAATGGCGAGGGTTGTGTTTAAAAGAGGCTGCCGGACTTTGTGTCTCTTCCTGCTCTATAGCAGTTGGCTACTCCTAGTCAGAAAAGATAAAAAGTCACAACAACAATTACCTATAATAAGACGCCTCCGGTTATAACACCCGGGCCTTATACATGTAACTGGGTTTCTTTTCTGATTATAAGACCCGGGTCTTATAACAGGTGGTCAGAAAGCAGGGTCTGTCAGGGGGCATTTTCCAGTTATAAGACCCGGGTCTAAGCTCAAAATGGTGTGTTTTCGTGAATATTTTACAAGATAACTAATGAATATGCAGTTTTTGAACTCAGGTCGTGCAAGAATCGTTCTGAAACCTGCGTAATAATGGTAAAATTCTTGATTTGACAGGTTTAGATAGCTGCTGTAAGCATATTGGAGCTTCTAAGTTACCTAAGTTTTCGAAACTTGTTTAAAACTGAGCTATTCAGACTTAAACGTACAGTCAGTTGTTGCAAAGATCAAAACCAGTGTATTTCATGCTTTTCATGCAGAACATCGAGTTTTACTTGTAAAATATAGATTTTCCACCTACAAGACCCGGGTCTTACAACTGGTGCAAACATATGACCCCAAATTTAGGCATTTTCCGGTTATAAGACCCGGTCTTATAGGTGCAAAACTACGGTAGTTGAAAACGTACGTATGGTTCGCTTTCTATTCCACGGGCGCTTAACGTACTTAGTCGTCGCACTCGGGTTGCCATTTTGGGTTTAGATGGAAAGACAAGACACACGTGTTGTGTACTCTAGAGGAGGCTATAAAATCTATGTACACTACTGGGCACCGACAGCTAAGCAAAAGTAAAGTTTATCTTGCCGCTTTGTATGTAAAGCTGTGATGAGATGACGCCATTAGCTGATAAGAATTGTTTCTGGCGAAAATCATATTTAGTTGCTTAGTACTTGCCAGCACGGAAATGTCAGACAACCCACGTTAGTTCCTAGTGACTATACTAATTACTGTAGCACACCACAGCAAAGTAAAGGAAAAGTCTACCAATCATCTAACTTTTAAGAGAACATGATAACAAACTACTGTAGGTATGTCTTTTCAGAAAACACTGATTTGAATGATGTAATGTGATTGACAGATCCTGCTGGGTTTATCAAGTTCAGAACCCTTTTGCTTAAGCACCGAATCGGCTGATTTTTTTAGACGATACGTGGACATAGTTTTACGGTTTCAAATTTTGACAAATTCTATGAACTGCACCACTTTAATAAAAGTTATGCACTTCAAAGTACTGTTGTTTGGTATTGGATTTTCCGTTTGTGTATGTGTATGTGTATGCGTATACACATTTACTGTCAAATGTGTATGGTAATTAATTTGTATATACACATTCAACAAAACAATGTGTATTTTTGTGTATATTTGTGTATGTGTATTGTACTGAAAATGCAAATTTTTTGGTAGACTTTCAGTCAGAAATGCTAGAAAAATCAAATCTCTGAATGTCTGCTGCTGAAAACCTTGGATAGCTTTGAAATCGAGTTACTTTGGCCATTTTGAAGGCTTTATGAGGATATCTACTGTTTATTACTGCAGCAAAAACATAGAAATTTTACGTTTATATTCGAAATTTTATCGACTTTTGCTGATCAAATACACATACACAAAAATACACATTTTGAGTAGTGTTTGTGTATAGTAATGTGTATTGGAATTTTCAATGTGTATGTGTATGTGTATGTGTATACACAATCAAAAAACAATGTGTATGTGTATGGTAAATGTGTATGTGTATACACAAACAACAGTACTTCAAAGTCAGCACCACTGTTTTCGATCACTTTCTGTAGCTGCTGGTAGGAAGTCTACCGATCTGCTTGAAAGACACCTTTTTCGAGTTTTGTCGCCCACACACCCCTTTTCCATCAACCATTCCTTAGTGTAATATATATTTTACGGTGTGCATAGATTTAAATCATCGGCATAAATTTTGTTAGCAAAAAAATAATGTTCTACTATACATAGTTTAACCAAGTTCATCACTTTCTTATACAGACAGTAGGTCGATTTTAATCTCCATTCAATTCAGTTATTTTAGACAAGAGATAGAGCAAAATGTTCTAGATTTATAGCCGTCTGCAAAAATACACAAAAACACAAAAAGATTCCATCCCTTTTTGGAACAACTGCTTGTTATTATTTCCTTTGTGGCAGTTGGCCTGTAATTTGTGACACATGCTTTGTCGGCTGATTTTCTGATGATTTTTAGAGCTATATAACATTTCAACAGACCACTCATAGTTCAGTCACCTTTCTGCTCTTCATCAGACGCGTGAAAACCTTCTCTGTCCTACTGTTGACACCGACTTAAAGGAGATATCACAAGTACCTAAAGAAATGTCCGCCACCCTTTTGTCTTTTTTACTCTTTGCTATTTGTTGCGCGAGTGTATCGGTTAAACGAGTCAATTATCTACCGGGCTTGTCCAGATACAGAACTCCACGCTTCCACCACTTTTCTGACTATGTTAACACATCGGCAACTCATAGATTGCACTATTGGTAAGGATTATATTATGGGACTAGGCTGCTTAAGAGCCTGAGGTTTTCAGTGTACAGCTTGTCCAAAAAACGGCAACTTACTTTACGTAGTTTGTGCATGCATACGGATCTTAGCTTTAGTCACACCTGAAAGAACGTCCTATGGCCGATCGATTGGGTGTGTCCGGTCAAACAAAAACCACAGAGTCGGGTACTATAACAGCCTGAGTCACAAGTTCTTTAAATGCATAAAATATAGAATGAAAGAAAAAAAGCCTAACTAAAGTGAGTAAGTAAGCACACAGCAATTTCCTCCTGTCTTTATGCTTGTATCATGAATTTTGCCTCAAATTCCGAATCGTAAGTGAATGCTAAGGTTGGAGAAAGCCCAGCATTCCTCTAGTAAACATTTATTCATGAGCTGAATTGAATACTGCAGCGACCGTCAAACAAAATCCAAGTCTACGGGTTCAGCTTTTCCAAAATGTAACACCGTTCTTTTTTAGACATTGTGCACCTGTTGCCCAGACATGGGCTAGCATTTCGTCTGAGGGGGGGGTAGAATTTTTAATTCCTGACGGGGGTCTGAGGGGGCTAGGAGTGCCTGAGGGGGGCTGAGGGGGTGGTAAGCCAAAAAGTCCGATTTTTGGCGAAAATCAAGGGATTTTTGCTTATTTTTCATTAAAATTAGTCAAAACAAGCTATTCTGAGCTCATTTACACCTAATCCAGGCATATTTTTATCATAATTTTCTATACAAAATTCTTCCGAAAAATTCCTGAGGGGGGGTAGCGGCCGGCTGATCGGGGTAGGTCAGAGCCTGAGGGGGGCCAACACCCCTCAGCCCCCCTTTGCCCATGTCTGCTGTTGCCCACTAACACTCTTTCTGCGCAGTTCAGTTACTAACATGTTGTCTTGCTTGGGCGACAAAATAAATAAATAAATAAATAAATAAATAAATAAATAAATAAATAAATAAATAAATAAATAAATAAATAAATAAATAAATAAATAAATAAATAAATAAATAAATAAATAAATAAAAATTGTTGCAAAACACTTACACAGGTTAAGGTTTGTTACTAGGCAATAAAGCTTAACACTCCCTAAAGTACACGTATGGGCTGGTCCCTGTACAGTACCATAGATCGTACCACTAATGTACTGTAGTACATACCATAACATGGTCCATTACCAGAAAAAAGTACATCATCCCACCTATGTAAAACTACCGTTTTTCTAGGTTTGTAGAGGCAGAGAAGAATCCCCAGAAGCGGCCCATTTTGCTCTGGTTAAACGGCGGTCCGGGCTGCAGTTCATTGGTCGGGTTTCTGCATGAAATCGGGCCGTTCCTAGTCAAACCTGATGGCAAATCACTGCGGCGAAATGAACACGCCTGGAACAAACTGGTCAATGTTCTCTTTTTGGAGTCTCCGGTTGGAGTCGGGTTCTCCTACGATTCTTATTATGGCCGCGGCACTAAGACAAACGACGATCAAACGGCCGATGAAAATTACATAGCCATTCAGCAGTTCTTTGACCAGTTCCCAAAATACAAAGACAATGACTTTTACTTGGCGGGCCAGTCGTATGCTGGAATTTATCTGCCTATGTTAGCTGAACGTATATTGAAGGGCCAAAGCACCGGAGGTTATATAAAATTGAAGGTATAAGAAGGGTAATCTAAATCGAGAACAGTTGCATGCGTAGGATACTGAAAAGGGCCTAAATTGGCCATCCATTTTCAAAACTTTTCACCCAAGCTATTTCCCTGCCTATTTGTTATTGCCCACCAAGAATTCTTGATCCGACGGCGCCAAGCTCAGCCCAGGCCACCGAAAGCTGGTTACAACAGCGAGTAGGTAAAATGGGAACCGACTGGATCTGCCTATGCACCGAAGCCGCTCCCGTTGGAGAAGAAGATCTACGATGTCAGAAGCTGTCTGAGAAACCAACTATGCCGAGAACTATTTGAGCTGTCGTTAGTAGTACTCTGTACCGCAGAAGAGTTTGACTCAACCTACGTATTTTCTATTTAATTGAAAATATAATTAATCAGTATTTTTAGGGAATCTTGATTGCAAACGGTTTTCTGGACCACTCACTGTTCCTGAATTCTTTCGGGCTCTATGCCAATTCACATGGATTGCTGTCACGCAAGTCTTGCGTTTAATCTAAATCGCGAGTTTTTTTAAAATGTCCATTTGTAGAGACTTTTCTAAATTCAAATACAGCTGCTGCGACGGTTTGTGCGATGAACAATGCATATTGAGGCCTCACCAACTAAGAGATGCTTGTGATAGTCATGTATTGTTTGTCTTTCAGCTCTACTGAGTTAGTTGTATTGTATGCAACCAGGTTTTAGTTTTATGAGGTGTTGCTAAAGCTGGAAAACCAACTAATCAACGAATATAACGTCAATGAAGATTGCTACCTGGACTCTGGTAAAGATGTACGTAGTTTTCATACTTCTCTTCACTTTCTTCATTTTATTACTTTAAAACCGATTTCTACTTGCTTAGAATTATCCGTGTTTCGACAACAGAGCTCTGATATCCTATCTAAACCAGAAGTCAGTTAAGAAGGCTTTATTCATTCCACCAGCAGCTGGTAACAACTGGGTTGTCTGCAGGTATGATCTAAACTCTTACAGATCATTTCGTTCTGTCCTATGCAGGGATGGCGGACTGTTTTTTTTTTCGTTTTTTCCGTTTTTTTCCAAAAACTCCAGCTCAAGTTCTGAGCATACTAGCCTGGTTATATTCCTAACGCTTTCTAGTGCCTTCCTGAGTCATTTTAGAACAGCAATAGGCGTGTTACCTAGACATAAATCACGAAACAGGCATGGAACAGTGTCTGAGAGGTTCAATCAGTAAACGCTAGATGCAAATTTTCTTACAGCAGTTTGACTTTTTGTTTTATCATGCTAAATTTGGTCTTTTTTGTTGTTTCTCCAACAGTTTTGGAGTCAGTTTGACCTATAATACATCGCAAAAGATTCATTCTTTTAACTGAAAAATGGATAAATTAGCTATTTTAGCTTGAGTTTTTTCCGCGATTTATATATTTTTCGACCCTGAGGAAGAAACCCAGTTTTTAAAAAAAAACGAAAAAAGAACACCGGAAAAAACACATCTCACATCCCTGGTTCTACGTAAGCAAGATTGCTTCTGGTTTGCAGCAGTTTATCGCATACTGAAACTCAACCAATCAAAGGAGTGAAGAGTCAAGTTCTGTTGGCAGTCAACTCAGGTGTGCGCGTTTTGCTGCTCTACGGAGATGCCGACTTATTGTGCAACTTCATGCAAGCTGAGGCATTTGCCGAAAGTCTTCAACTGAAGGTATTACAGTCAGGCACCGTTTATGGTGCCGACACCATATATGGTACACTCTAGGTGCCGGTACCATAAACGGCGTTAAGTGCCTGACTGTGTTATTGAATACCAAATGTGAACACACGCACCATCAAACCATACACGTAACAGGCCCGGGCCGGCGTGCAGGAAGTGGAGGGCGTTTTTCCCTCCGGTTAGGGTCGATGGGGTTTGGGGGTTTCGCCCAGAGGGGCGTCCAAAATTTCAAAGAGTCGAAAAGGCCTGAAAATACGTTTTAGCACGTTTTTCTCAATAAGGAGTGTAAAAATCGCTATTTTAAGGTGAGAAATGGCGTTTTAGTGCTATAAACACGCAAAAAAGTGATAAAACGGCTTCCAAGAACACCGAAGATATGAGTAATGGAAGAAATGCCAAATTCGGTTTATGAAGAAGGCTTTTTAAGCGAATTTTCAGCTAAAAATTACTGATTTCTGAGTCAGTTTGTTAGTACTGTGGAGCGGCTACTACATAGTATACTTGTGTTTTTTCGGTCGGGGGCGGGGTCCCTCCCTAGACTGTCTCGGGGAAGGGTGGAGGGTGAGGAGGGGGTTTGGCCATTTTAGTTAGGAGGTACTCAAACCCCGTAGTACATGTATGTAACAACCAGTGTATGGTACTTTAGCGTATAAAATCGAAAACTGCCTGGGTTTTCAAAGAAAATGGTCAAAATGCTGGATTTCATACAAAGTACGAAGGTTTGGACCTGATCACAGTGAAGGTATTGTACGTAGTTGAGCAGTTCTTATCAATTCTTTTGTTTTCTTGTTCAAGGGAGCGGGACATATGGCTCCGGCTGATAAAAAGGCAGAAGTGTATCAAGTTGTTCAACGTTTTCTGACAAATTCACCATTAAGTCCTTGACACTATGTGTGATACAGTCAGGTACTTAACGCCGTTTATGGTACCGATACTATATGTATATGGTACTGTACGTACGGTACCTACACTAGTGGCATCATGGTACCGGCACTATGTATGGTACCCCCACGTTCGGGGACTGTGGTGGTACCAACCCGTACCTTGGCATTGGTACCTGTTATGTGCCGGTACCATATATGGTACCACTCCTTTCAGATTTCGTACCATTTATGGTACCGGGACATGGCCATGGGTAGCGGTACCATATATGATGCCACCACAGTCCCCGAGCGTGGGGATACCATATAGTGCCCGTACCATACATGTAGCAGGGGGGGGTCTTGGGGTCTGCCCCCCCACACTCGACTTAGGCCAGACCCCCCGGATGGGTCCCGCCTCGAGACGATTTTCCCGACCCCCCTCCGATTTTCTTTGCAAGTAATTTTTTGAGCAATTTTTTGCGATTTTTTACAATTTCAGACACAAAAATAGCCAAAATCGCCTGCAAAACAGCACTTTGTAGCTGTATTTCAGCCCAAATTAGCGATGTTTGGCGATTTTTAGCCAAAAATAACGATTTTTTTCCATTTTTGAGCGTTTTTTTAGTGCCCAACCCCCTCACAAAATTTTTGCTCAGCCCCCCCCCCCCGGCCGGTGCCAGACCCCCACCCCCTCTGCCCCTTCGGCGGATCACCTGTTACATGTATGGCCGGTATGATATATGGTGTCACTAGCCTACGTAGGTACCGGTACCATAAACGGCTTTAAGTAAGTGCCAGACTGTGAAATGGTTGTTTGGGTTATAAGGTTTGGTTATAAAGGATAAGGTTGATAATGTTTATACAACCAGTGGCGTACCAAGGGAGTGTAGGGTGTGTGTGTACACCCCCTTTGCGATGGAGGTAGGGATTAGAAATTAGAAAAAATATGATAAATGAATTAATTATGCACTAAAACTGTCTATTTTATGCCCAGAATACCTTTTAACATACACTTTGCGACAAAGTCAACTTAGCTATAAGGGATGGTGTTTAAGCAACTTTTTGGCACATCCGGCTGGTATCAAAATATGTTAAAATAGATGTCAAACGAACACCAAGGGTGCATCTTCGAACATCGGAGACCCCCTAGAACCTGAGCTGTACCCCCTCAAAGTTGGGTCGGTAGCCCCTTTTCGAGCCATTTTCGGACTTTTACTCAAACGATCACCATTCACTTGTTTCCTAACTTACAGTTTCCACTCACAAATTGTTTTGTAGCTGTTTCAATGGGCTTTCATTTTCTGGAACTCGCGTTTCCAGATCATACCCGGTTAGCGAGATATTATCCAAAAACTACGAAATTTTCGGTTGTTACGACATCATTTGTTCCCAGAAAATCCTCATAACTTCTGTCAGAGATGCGAGGTCCGCCCAATTCTGGCAGAACAGATGCAGCACTGATGGCCAAACAAAGTTAAGATGTTTCGGATGCAACTTTCGGGGGTCAGCTCAGCCCCCTGTTTGGCGATTTGAAGACAGTCGTCAAAATTGTTTTTGCTCAAAATTATTAGCAGACCAGCTAATCTTACGCAGTTTTACATTTGCCAACTGCTGTTAAATTATATTGAAACATGCTCAGCGTCAAGCTATTAGATGCAGTTTTGACCGCTGAGTCCAAAAATGACATCAGAATTGAACTACGACCTACTGTTCCTGAGTTATGCCGATTCAAAGTTTCGCGGGATCTTTATGCACATGGTGGTCAGTCTTGTTGCACCCGCTATCTGGGTGCCTCACTAGAGATACCGCGATACTATATGTTCTAGATTTATACCCATCGCCAAAAAATAAACAAGAACACAAAAATATTCTATCCCTTTTTAGAATAACTGCTTGTTATTATTTCCTTTGTGGCAGTTGACCTGTAATTCGTGACGCATGCTTTGCCGGCTGACGTTCTGATGATTTTTAGAGCTCTATATCATTTCAACAGACCACTCATAGTTCAGTCACTATTCTGCGCTTCATCAGACGCGTGAAAACCTTCTCTGTCCGACTGCTGACATCAACTTAAGGAGATATCACACGTACATAATAAAGAAATGTCCGCGACCCTTTTGTCTTTCTTACTCTTCGCTTTTTGTTCTGCGAGTGTATGGGATAAACGAGTCAAATATCTGCCTGGCTTATCAAGATACAGAACTCCACGCTTCCACCACTTTTCTGGCTATGTTAGGACATCGGCAACTCATAGATTGCACTATTGGTAAGAATTATTATAGGCTTAGGCTGCTTTAACAGTCTGGGATTTTCAGTGTACAGCTTGTCAATAAATCCGGAATTTTCCTTCAGCTTTAGTTTGAGCAGACGAACCTTTTAGCTTTCGATCTCATCTGAAAGAAAGTTCTATAGCCGATCGATTGTGTGGCGCCCGGCCAAACATAAACCACTGAGTCGGGTACTGTAACAGTCTAAATTGAGCAAGTAAGCACAGTGCAATTTCCTCCTGTTTTTTATGCATTTATCGTGGATTTTGCCTCAAATTCCGAACCGAAAGTGAATGCTAAGGTTAGAGAAAGCTCACTGTTCCTCCAGTAAACATTATTCGTGAGCTGAGTAGTGTAGGGATCATGAAACAAAATCCAAGTCTATGGGTGGGTTCAGATTTTCCAAAGTAGCTCCACGTCAGTTGAGAGAGTGCCAGAAGTGTGACTTTTCTCTACTTCCTAGCATTCAGCCCTTGAGTAGACACGTTTGTTCTTTGTTGCAGACACGCTGAACTTTCTCCCAAACTTAGTGTTCATTTTCCATTCCGAAATTGAAGCAAAAAGGCACGATGAAAGCATAAAAAACTATAAAAAACAGAAGGAAAATGCAGTGTGCTGAACTAGCTCTCTTTAGACTGTTACAGTACCTGACTCAGTGGTTCATTTTCGGGCGACGACTGGCCAATCGATCGGCCATGATGGCGCGCTCTATCATTAAGATCGAAAGATCGGTTCTGCTCAAACTGAAGCTTGAAAAGTAAATTCCGGTTATTTTGGACAACTTGTGCTTCATAGTACCGAATAGAAGCACCTCAAGCAAGTTTGATAAAATCGAAGTCCATACAGACCGATGGTACTGTAGGAACTGATACCGTAGTTGATTCAAAACACTGCATAAGGTACATGTAAGGGGTCCCTGCACGGTACCACAGATCGTACCACTAATGTAGTTATGTATCATATGGTCTGTTTACAGTGCGTTGCACGCTCGAACCGTTTACTGTGCGTTGCATGGTGTTGGTTTTAATCTGGAGTAAATACAGTAAACATCATCCCACCTATGTAAAACTGCCGTTTTTCTAGGTTTGTAGAGGCAGAGAAGAACCCCCGGAAGCGGCCCATTTTGCTCTGGTTAAACGGCGGTCCAGGCTGTAGTTCATTGGTCGGGTTTCTGCATGAAATCGGCCCGTTCCTAGTCAAACCTGATGGCAAATCACTGCGGCGAAATGAACACGCCTGGAACAAACTGGTCAACGTGCTCTTTTTGGAGTCTCCCGTTGGAGCCGGGTTCTCTTATGATTCTTATTATGGCCGCGGCACTAAGACAAACGACGAGCAAACGGCCGATGAAAATTACATAGCCCTTCAGCAGTTCTTTAGCCACTTCCCGAAATACAGAGACAATGATTTTTACTTGGCGGGACAGTCGTATGCTGGAATTTATCTGCCTATGTTAGCTGAACGTATACTGAACCGCAAAACCAATGGAGTTCATATAAGATTAAGGGTAAGAGACTGCTGGTTGCACCAATAGTAACAGGATACTGAAAAGTGTGTGCTAATTGGCCATCATTTTCAAAAACTATTCACCCATGCTTCTAATTTGCTCACCCTCACCCCAACAAAATCATGGGTACAATACGTAATTATCTAATTCATAGGCTAAGGTACATGCATTAGAGATGGGAATGAAAATTAATTTATGTGCGCATGACCTGCTACATGCACACAGACACAAGTACTGTCTGATTGAAAATAAAATGAATTAGTATTTAGGGAATCCTGATTGCAAATGGTCTTCTGGATCAGTCACTGCTCCTGAACTCTTTCGGACTATATGCCAATTCACATGGATTGCTGTCACGCAAGTCTTGCGCTTACGATTTAACGTAAATCGAGTTTTCTTACGATTTCTACTTGTAGAGACTTTTCTAAGTTCAAAGATAGCTGCTGCAACGGTCTATGCATTGAACAATGCTTATTCAGGACTCAGCGACAAAATGACGCATGTTATGAGCTTGTATAGTTTGTTTATTTTAACTGTGCTGAGATGTTTATGTAAACGGTTTTAGATTTTTGGGAATGGGGGGCTCAATCAAAAGCTGGGAGAGCAAAATATTAACGAATATGACGTCAATGCAGATTGCCCCCTGGGAAACGTTGCTGATGTATGCAGTTTCCAAACTTCTCCTAAATTTATTAGTTCATTTTATTGCTCTATAAATAACCGATTTCTATTTTCCCAGAGTTACCACTGTTTTGACAACAGAGCCCTACTATCCTATCTAAACCAGAAATCAGTCAAGAAGGCTTTATCCATACCGCCAGCAGCTGGTAACTGGCTTGTCTGCAGGTATAATCTAAACTCTTACCAATACTTAACATGCATTTTGCGAGAAAGTCAACTTAGGATGTTCAAGCAACATTTTTTCTCCGATCCGGCTGGTGTCGAAATATGTCATAATAGATGTCAAACGAACACCAACGGTGCATGTTCGAACATCGGGGACCCCCTAGAACCTGAGCTGTGCCCCCTCAAAGTTGGGTCACCAGCCACTTTTTGACCAATTTTTTTGTGTCTGACAATCTCAACTCAAACGATCACCATTCTCTCATTTCTCAAGATACAGAATTGGTCTGCACATGGTTCGATAGCTCTAAGGGTGGCCTTTCTAGCGCTCTACCCCAGGCTTCCGGAACATACCCAGTTAGCGTGATATTCTGGAAAAACTGAAAACTTTTCGAAAAACACCGCCTCATTTTTTTCCGAAAAATCGTTATAACTTCTGCCAGATATTCGTCGTCCGTTCAATATTTTAGATAATGATACAACACTAAAGGCCAAACAAAATTAACATATTTCGGATCCAAATTGTGATTGGTGGGGGGTGTTTTGCGATTTGAAAACTGTCGAAAAAATTTTTTGCTCAGAATCTGTTGTTGCTTCTAATCGGCCGCTCACGCGCTATGCAGTCTTTACACTGATCTCGAAGCAATGAAAACATTAAACATACCAATGAATCACAGAATCATTGACACTCCCAGACACAAAGATAAAAAGGTGACTAATAGAAAAATCTTGTAGGGCTAGATGCAAGAGCAAATTAAGCGAATAATAAGAAACGCAACTAAGAGAACCACAGCTCCTACAATGATCTGTTCAAGCCAATGCCCCATTAAGAAGCCACCCAGGAGGTTACCCCAGTCTGTGGAATAGGTACCATGCGTTGCACCCCCTCTGTGTCCAACTATGCTCAGTTTATGCCTGGGCACAAAGGCAAGCTGTGCATCAAGCTTAAATACTGAAGAACCTCCACTACAGTCTACCTGACACTGTTCATCAAGTCTCTGAGTTGCCACATTGATTCTTTGAGTCTGCGCAATGCCTTGAGGAGAACACCGAGCTCCAAACTTTGCTGAACTACATGTGATATGTGCCAATGTTTCAGAAACATCTGTTTGACACGTAAAGTCAAGTCTGACACCAGTTAAGCAGGAATAGCAACCAGTGACACGGTGCACTTTGACTTCACAGGTGTTCCTTTCGACCTTCATTTGCAATTGAGCTCCTTCAAACGACACTTGCAGTTCTATGGCAACTTTCGATTGGAATTCGACTTGCACGGCATTGTCTTCTGTTGGCATGAACATCATACCACTAGATTTCACAGGCAACAAAATTCGTTCATTAGTGAACAGAGTTTCGATCTTCAGTTCAGTACAGGTACAACTTGCACGATCACCTGCTGGGTTGCAATGACAGACATCAGCTGGCATGTTGCATTTGAAGTCCTTGGCATCTTGGAGCGAGGCACACTGCAGCTGTCCTACAGTACCCGAAATAGGCTGCCCACTTGCACTGACATCGCTCAACACGATTTGACGTCCATTACTCACAAAGCTTGAAGTCATGATGGGCGTTTCAGGTTTTGAAATGGAGGTTGCAGAAACAGTGATCTTGTTCCATTTCTTTGAGACTGCAGGGGTTAATTCCAACTGCGTGCTTTTGACTTCATTGTGCTGATGCAGCTCAAGTGAAAGACTGACCCCAACTTCCCAGGTTGGACAGTCAAAAACTTCGTAAATGTCTTCACTGGTTGGTACAGCATAGAATCGATAAAACAGACAAGCATCCTTACACAGAAAACAACCACATGCCCAGCATCCACAGCTATCAGTGCAGTGAGTGTATCCAGGGTGATCATTTGGCTCTCCCTTTAGCTCATCAATCATAGTGTCTGGCGTTACAGTTCCACACTGGTCTTCAGTGCACGATCCAGCACCATGACATCGCTTCACAGACTGCACTTTGATTTTTGCTGAGCGAGAGTAGTAGGAATTTCGCTTGTTGCAGAGGAGAAAGACGTTGTCCACCTGCACTTCTAAGTTTCCAATTGGTTGGTCTTCAGACTTGATCAGCATGCACGTTTTTCCAACTGGAGCAACAGAGATCTGTGTTGTTTCTGTGATTTTGCATGACTGAACTCCATTTGCAGTTGTACAGATGCTCTGATCTGCGGTGAGTGTCACTGTATCTGCACATGCAGAGCAGCAGTTTGGTAACCATACAATTGCCATTAAAACAACAGCTACTACTGGGAGTGAATGATACTGAATTCTTGCTTCGCGCATTGAAGCCTGTGACCTGGCTTCTTCTGGGTTTCCTGTCAGATTGATGCCATGCTCATCGCTTTCAGTTGTAGGCTGTTCTCTAAGTTCGATTGCATGTTGTTCAGCCCTTTCCATCACACTTGATGACCCATTGTCAGGCCAATACTTGTTCTTTAGAGAATTTCTGCAACGCAAAATCGCTAAGCAGAACAGCAAAAGGGCAACTGCAAGACAAACAAACATGGAAAGCAGCAAGGCAGATGCTACCCAGAATGCTGTGTGTGGATTGCACTGAGGATTAGCAATGAACATCCAGCACATGGTGCACTGAATTTGTTGGCACACATCCATGGCATGACAAGTGATGTTCAAGGAGCTTGTTTGAAATCCATTTTTCCACACTTTCAGGTTCACAAGGTGGGTGTGCATGGTCACTTCTGAACTCAGTTGAATGTATTCTCTTGGCTGAGGGTGCTCTTGTCGCACACAGAATGGTACAGAACAAACTTCCAGAAGACTGGAGTAGGCATCAGTTGTCACAACAACTCCATTGGGTTGGCACTCAACATGGCAAGAGTTGCAGGAGTCCTTTGGCTCAGAAACATGTGGGTAATAGAAAATCTTTTCGTGACCCCATGCTCTGATCGGCAGTTGCTTGTGACCACCTAAGTAGAATGCTAGTTCCTTCTGTTCATAGTAGCACAACTGTGTTCCAGAATTTAGACAATCACGCTTTTCACAGAATTTTGGTGTTCCAGTGAGAGTTCCCTCCCCAACACACGTTGGTGTCTGCATAGTTTGTTGCATCACTCGAATTTTCAAATCAGGAACCCACAATGTAGTGCCATTTTCAAGCTCAATTCGGGAAACATGCAAAACACTCTTGTTGGTGCTGCAGTCAGTTCTTGGCATCAGAGAACAAACAAGACCAGGCAAAGATTGCTGATCAGGCCTGGCTTCAGGGATTTCTTTGTGTACCTTTCTGGTACAGCCTTGAGCCCAATTTGGACAGTGGCATGAGACCTGACAATGACCATCAGAAATAACACGACCATTCATGCAGTGAAGCGATTTCCAGCAAATACGTTTGTCATGATATCGATGAATGCTGGTTCCTTGTTGTACACAGTGATCGCTTTTGATTACAGGCAATGACATATTGGTCGGGCATTGTCCAGGGAGCAATCTTGCACCAGCTGGGAGCAAACAAATGACAGCAAGAATTACTGCGGCAAGAGTGAGATTTGTATGAAGACTGAGTTTCGCCAATCGAGCTGAACGACGCAAATGCGGAGTAGTGCTGGAAGAAGATTCTGTAGCTTGTGTAGTTTCTTCACTGTCTTTCACAGTAGTTTGATGAGAAGGAGATTTCTCAGTGGAGTCGGCAAATTCAAAGGGATAGAGCTGACTGATCGGACGTTTGAGAAATCTTTTGTTTGGCAGTTGAACAGTTGCTGAGCGAGGCCTTTCATCTGAGCTTGGCAGCAACTCAGTGATGCGACCAATCTTCCATGCAGCTCGAGGAAGGTTTGATTCGTGAATGAGCACAACATCTCCAACACTGGGGTTGAATGGTGCACAGCTTCTTGGATGCTTGTGCTCCATCTGACCACGCTCACATAACAATGCTAGGTACTCTTTCTGCCAAAAGGATGTAAAGCTGTCAAGAGCCTTTTGACTGTCTTTCCAGAAAGTCACAAGTTTTTGTGCACTGGTTGGATTCAGAATGTAGTCTGGGTCAGACTGAATGTCTTGATCTGAGAGCGACAGTGTGCCAATGCTACGACCTCGAGCAATGAAATCGCAGGGACGGAGAACTTGCAGTGAGTTCACATCATCGTAGACATATGTGAGTGGTCGTGAGTTAACCACAGCCTCAGCTTCTGTGAGAACAGTTGCGAGCTGCTCAGCATTCAAGCGAACGCGACCAATGGCGGCCTTCAATGCTTTCTTGACCAAACCCACCATCCTCTCGTAAACTCCTCCTTGCCATGGAGCAAGTGATACAATGAATTTCCACTGAATCCTTTCTTGCGCACAGTAGCTCAAGATATCTGGATCTTGGAAAACACTCTTGTAAGCTTCATCTAGTGTTTTCTTTGTCAATTCGAATTGTGAGCCATTGTCACTGTAGAGAAGAGCTGGTTGGCCACGACGGGAAATAAATCGATGCAAGGCGTTGAGGCAACTTTGTGCTGTCATGTCCATGACCAGTTCAAGATGCACTGCACGTGTCACCAAGCAAGTAAACAGACAAACCCATGCTTTGCCTTCAGAAACATGTAGAGGCCCAAAATAGTCAACTCCAGTGTTCTGAAAAGGAGCAGAAGACGAAACTCGAAAGTCTGGCAATGGAGGCATCACTGGCAATGCATATGACGCGCCAAATAGTCTGCGACAAACCCCACACTTTAAAACAACCTTTTCACTTGCTGACGCCCTGCTACAATCCAGTGTGTTTCACGGACACTTGCCAAAGTGTGTTGAACACCAGCATGCTTTTGTCTCTCATGCACATGCTTAATCAGAAGATTCGTGTACTGTGCATTTTTGGGAAGCAAGACAGGCTTCTTTGCAGCAGATGTCAGCTCAGCATTTGCCAATCGACCTTGTGCTTTCAGCAGGCCATTTTCTTGACAGATATTCAAAGTGTTGATTAGTTTGTGCTTTGTCTTCTGCTTTACAGCTGAGATAATGTCTCCAAAGTACTGTGCTTGAACATGTCTTTCGTGAAAACTTTGGGCTGTGTGCAATTCAGCTGCTGCAACTGGTCCACTGATGTGGACAGTAGAGAAAACCGGCAAAATTTTCAATTCCTGTTGACGATTCAAGGGCAAACGAGATGTCAATTTCTTCAGAAATCGAATGGCGTAAACAGTGGCATTCAGTAGACGTTGCAGTTTGGAGAACCTTTGCACATCAATGAAGGCTTGGTTAGACAGTGTGTTATTGGTGAGTGCAGAACAGGTAGCCATCTCTATGACTCCTTTGTACTCAAACTGAGCTTTGTCACGATCGTCTGTATTGATTTCAGGCAGAGACTGAGGCCATTCAGATTTGTCCATAGATAGAAATGTTGGACCATGCCACCAGTCGAAGCTTGAATTACAAAGTTGAGAAACAGAACGGTAGCGTATTGCTTTATCAGCAGGATTCTCCTTTGTCTGCACATACCGGAACAAAGCTGAAGTTTGTCGAATCACCTTGACTCGATTTTCAACAAAAGTACGCAGTGGCTTGTTGCATTTGATCCAGTGAAGTACTACCATGGAGTCTGACCACAAATATCGTTCACTGATCTGCAGATTGTTCAGTGTCAACTGTTGAGCCACAAAGTCCAAAGCTTTCACACCAATGTAGATGGCCAGCAGTTCCAAACGTGGAATGGAAGGTGCCTTTAGTGGTGCTAAACGACTTTTGGCAAAAACCAGATTGACCTGGTGGACCTTTGACTCTTTCGTTGTGCGTAAGTAGACAGCACACGCAAATGCTTTTGCACTGGCATCAACAAAACAGTGAAGTTGATATTCAGAAACTGGTGGTTCAAGCCCAATGAACCGTCTCACAGCAACAGCATTCAGGTTCTGCAAATCGTTCTCAATTTTCATCCACTGCGATTTCTGATCCTCTGTCACTTCATCATCCCATGACAGCTGCTCACGCCATAAATCTTGGACAAAGATCTTGGCTCGCACTGTAACAGGTGACAAGAAACCCAATGGGTCATAGACTGAAGCAACTGTGCTCATGATCTTGCGTTTCGTCACAGGACCAGGCTGCAGTTTAGCACTGTTAAAGTGGAGAAAGTCAGTTTTCATATTCCACACGTGTCCCAAAACCTTTGGATTGTCTGATGCTCTGTCCTTTGGCGCAATCTTCTCTTTCAGTTCCAAAGAATTCATTGCAAACTCACGTAGATTCATTGAGCAGTCTGCAAACAACGCCTTTGCTTGTTTGTAGAAATCAATGCCTTCAGAAACAGACCACACACCAGTGATGATGTTATCTACATAGATTGAATTCTGAATCTGTCGGGCAACAGAGTTTTCACTCAATGACAGCATATACTCAATTGTAGCTTGCAACAGAAATGGAGATGAGACCACACCAAATGGAACTCGTGTGAATCGATAGCAGATGAGATTGTCTTTCACAGCAAGATTTTCAGCATCTTTGAACCATAAAAATCGAGTTACATCTCTGTCCTGCTTCTGCAGTGAAACTTGAAGAAAGGCTTTTTCGATGTCGCTGACAAGGCCAATTTTGTAACAGCGAAAACGTATCAGCAGGCCGCAGAGATCGGGTAGCTTGATGGGACCTCGATAGAGACAATCGTTGAGACTGTTGTGAGCTTTGCTGTGCTTCGCAGAGGCATCATAGACAATACGATATTTCGTTGTATCTTTGAGCGGCGTTTTGACACAGTGGTGGGCCAGGTAGTGCTTAAGTCCTTCTGGCTTTTCTGGTGCCACTTCAATGATACCCTTTTGCAACTGATCCTGAATCACTCCATTGTATTTCACATGCATTTCTGGATCTTGTCGCAAACGGCTAGCAACATTGTGAAGTCGGCGAAGTGCCAAGTCGTAATTGTCAGGCAGATTTGGTTGTTCATCAATCCAAGGCCAGCGAACAGCTAGTCGACCATCGGTAAACTGGATAGTTTTGAGAAAACGTGCAGCAACTTTTTCGTCATCTGACACTACAGGATCATCAGTGATGCCAATCTGCTCAAGGGACCAGAACTTGGAAAAATCGGGCCATGGATTAGCATAAGCACTGAACGCATGGACTTCAGAATCATCATGTAGCGAAACAGCCATGCTTGCACAGTTTTGACCAGAGTTTCCCATTGTGGTATTACCACACAACAGCATGCCCAGTTTTGGCTTTACCAAACGCAAACCGGAGGGGATTCGTTTGACGTTTTCAAGCTCGATAAAGTCCCAGAAAAAGTCAACTCCAACCAGAAGTTGAGGTGCATGTGACTGGCTGCATGACCTGTTGGTAAACTCAGGAATCGTTGCCAGATATTCCAAATCGAAGCTGCTTAGCTGTGGTCGGCTCTGCGAGTGTGAAATGCATGGTACACTGTTTGCAACAACTGGAATCACAGTGCCATCATTTCCAACCAGATTGAGTGTGACACGATCAGTTGACATCTTCTTGGGGTTAGCACTTGCAAAGGTGAAGATGCTGAGGGTCTCTGTCCCGTCACTGGACAGTTTCAACTGCTTCACAAGCTGATCGGTTACAAAGGATCTTTGGCTGCCAGGATCAAAGAACACATTGATAGACACAGATTTTGCCTGATCTTTCGGATTGAATGCAACAGCATCAGTTGTCATCAGCACCGAAGAAATTGATTTGTTCAGATGAGCTGAACTCATGGCCACTGAGACTGGAAGCGTAGTCTGTAGAGAAGATGAATCAGAACCTTTCTCAGCTTCAACAGAAACCACATTCGTCTGTGCAGCTTTTCCTGAAGTAGTGCCCTTCTTTGAACCAAATTTTATCCCACAAATCGCCCGTTTGTGGAATTTGCTGCAATGGATGCATTTGCTTAAGCGAACTTTGCATTTTTTCGCCCAATGATTTTCACCAAAGCAACAGAAGCAGCGTTTGAGCTCACTAAGTCGTTTGCGTCTTTCTTCAGCAGTCTTGCAAGTTGTGCACTTTTCATCCATATGACTGCCTTCACAGAAGATGCATGTGTTGAAAGTACGTATGTACGTATTGTGCAATAGTTGTTCTTCGTACGTATTGTATGAGCTCCTGTTTATTCCTCCTATCTGCATACTACGTTTTACGCTTTGTCTGACTGCATGCGACTGTGACTGACTGGCCTAGTTTTCTCTTATCTTGCTACTCACTCGTGCCTCTGTGTAAACCTGCTGTACGGCTTGTATAATAAAAACACTCGCTGCCCTACACCTCGCTATAGGTTATGGGCCCA
>JASANB010002177.1:0-114892 GCA_030248155.1 Sabatieria punctata
AAACTTTCATACATTCAGATTGATTACAGTCTTGAGAAAATGAGGAATTTCTGAACGTCTGCTTCTTTGAATGAGCAGATTTGGAAAACAGACCATTCGGTTAATCCATGTTTTCTCAAGACTAGACCTATTTTGTAGTGACTACTAACTACTAACCACTAACTACTAATTTTTGAGGTTTTATGACGTCATCAAGACTACAAATTGACTACGACTACATATTCAGATTTAGTGACTACAAAATACCTGTTGAATTTGTGAATTAGTAGTCAACCAATTCTGGAATTTATTTCTTCAAATCATGCACATTAACCATTTAGAAACGGAAATGGTGCAATTTTATCGGTGCAGTATTGTTTAACTGAGCTTTTTCACTGGTTTTGACAACTTTTTTCAGTTTTGTTTTGAAATATTTATTCAATTTCAAGAAAGTTTGTAAAAAAACAAAGTACATACCTATTTGTCTAGAATATTAATGATATCAACGAAAATACGTCGTTTGAAGCTGTAAACAAAAAACCGTGTATTCTAAACCTAATCCTAAACTTATAACTTTCGTAGAGAAAATAACACGCATCACACCTATCAGAAAAATAGATGTTATCTTTAAAAATTTCACCACTCCCGTGTCTTTTCTACTACTTTAGACTTTCAAACTTCTTGTTTTACCTTAACAACCTGAAATTTTGGCCATCTTATTTAAAATTTTGCTGACTACAAATAGACTACTAACTACGACTACATATTCAAAGTCGAGATTTTTTAGGCTATTAAGAGTCGGTCGACCAGGCTTTACCCAATCCAGGTAAATTCACGAATACGTCAGATTTGTTAATTTTAATGTCCGTAAAAATAGCGCTAAAAGGGAAACTGTTCTTTTCGCTATCACTTCGACACTTCCACAAATGTCCGTAAAATGACCTGAAATTTTCAAAAATTCTTCAGAGCTGTGGGATGCATTATGTTATACTTTCGTGCGCTGAGAATGACATGGTCTTGAGTAAACCTATTTCTTTTGCAAATTTTAAATGGTAGTGGTAGTTAGTAGTCTCTAAGAATCGCCAAAAATAAAGTGTAGTCTTAGTTATCCCCCTTCAACACACCGGTGTTTCTAATTGTCGGTAAGTCGCGCGCTTCCCGACAGCGGTCGGGAAGATAAATTTTTCAGTTCCCGATTTTTTGTTGTCGGAAAAGTTTTTGGCATAACAGCTTTCCGACACGAAAACACTTCCAGATAGCAATTTTTTGAGCTTCCCAATAGTTTTTGGTAATTCCCGCAATTTAGGAAAATTTCCAGAAGCTTATCGGAAAGCTTCTAATAAAAAAACAAAAAAATAGCCAAAAAAGAGAGACTGTTGGACTAACACACAAAATGCTCCTATTTTTGCGCCTACTGTATCTTCCAAATTTCAACCAATTTGGCCAAACGGCAGCAGTAAGAAAAGTTATCATTTTTGGGACACCATGTAGATGTAGCAGTACACACTGTACGTAGTTTAGGCCAATTTGCGTGCTCAAAGAGGCTGTGGAAGACGTTTTGGTGTGAGGCAAGCAGTCCGCTGTGTGAGCAAGAGACTAGGCTGGGCTTCGAGTACCACCAGCAGAACCATATCTACCGATGTGGTTACGAAAAGATTCCGGACCGAGTGCCACAAGCCTACGATGTAGTTGTGAAGAAGAAGTTTTTCCGTCGCCATAAAGTTGTTCGCGAGTACATTTACTCAGAGCCAGGGGAAATCAATAGGCTTATGGGGTGTCTTCCAACCCAAATTATGAAAGCTTTTGATGATAGGTAGGTACATAGTGTCTGCTGGTACAATTGATTGACCTTTGACAGACTGGATCTGGTTCGTGTGAATAGCGAGTTTTTTGGAGCAGTCTACTTCTTTCCCGAACTCCACCTCAAGTCAATCTGCAATGAAACGCTCTTAAAAGACAGAAGCTACTTCCTAACTGTTGCTTATCGATGTGTCCACTACTTCCAAACTCACATTTCTGATGGTAAGACGCTATCTTATATTTGGGTGCCAGACAATCATAGCCCCAACTGCGCTACCCCAGAGTAAACTGATCTAAAGTAGGTGGACCCAGGGTTGTATATTTTTTCGAAAAAACCTCGGCCTGTTTTTTTCCAGTTTTTTTCGGTTTTTTCCGGTTTTTTTTCCTAAATTGCGGAAAAAACTCCAGCCCAAGTTCTGAGTAACCTAGACTGGTTTTATGATTCCTAACGCTTTCTAGCGCCTTCTTCAGTCTTTTCAGACCAGAAATACACGTGTTACATAGATATAAATGACGAAACAGGCATGAAACAGTTCCTGACAAGCTTCATCAATAAACCCTATATGCAAATTTTCTTACAGCAGTTTGCATTTTTGTTTTATCATGGTTCGTGCGGCTTTTGTATAGCAAAATTCCCTGACCTTTCCCTGACTTTTCCCTAACCAACTTCAAAATTCCCTGACCAAAAAGGGTAAGGAAACTGCAACCAATCTGAGAAAATTTGAAAAAATTGGCTTTGTAAAACGTATTTAAACGGTATTCAGATGGTAAATTTCTGGTTTAAGTAGTAGTACATAAAGTCAGAAGACCGATCTTCAAAAGGGTGCTCTGTAAAGCGCTGACAGGCCCGTTTGGCGGCGAGATGTTTCTGATGCTATCAAATTTTCCCTGACCAGACACCAAATTCCCTGACTTTTCCATGATTCCCTGACTTTTTTTAAATTCCCTGACTTTTCCATGACTCCCTGACTTTCCAGGTCCCGCACGAACCCTGTTTATCATGCCAAATTTGGTCTTTTCTGTTGTTTTTCTAACAGTTTTGAGTCAGTATGGCCATACATCGCAGAAGTCCATTTTTGTTAGAAAAATGACATAAATTAGCTACGTATTTTTAGCTTGAGCGATTTATGTTTTTTTCCGACCCTTAGGAAAAAAACCGGTTTTTTTTTCGAAAAAAACACCTGAGAAAAACACACCTCACATCCCTGGGTGGACCTACATGTACTGTAATTTGGGTCGAAAACCGACTTCTGATCCCTTCCTACTCCGTACGTTGTCATATATCAATACCCGTTTCATAGGAAGGTTTCTAAATTCAACGCCTATCTAACGCAACAAACCATTTTTCACAGATATTCATGGTGCGAGAGTAACGCGGGTGTTTTTCGCCCACGATAACGCGCAAGAAAGTAGACGTAATTTGGGTCGGTTTGAGCCCCTCACGCGGCGGCCATTTTCGTTAGAATAAAGCGATTTTCTTGCGGTTAAAACATGTGATAAAGCGGTCAATTTTTATCAAATTAAGTCTTTCGATGCGACACAAGGTTATATTTTAGCATCTCTTGTTAGGAACATGTTGAGCACTTCAAGAATAGCCATTTCTTCAATTAAAAAACCTACTCTTTGCTTTACGGCGGCAATTGAAATAGATTAAGGATAGGCTATATGTTAATCGATTGTCTAAATCCAAAGGCTATCTAATGGTATGAACCACTTCCTCCAGCTACTAAACAAAATAGAGAAACGGCTTTGTTTTTGGCTTGTTTATGGTGTGAAAAATGGACCTAATTTCGGACATCGTATTGTGGGTTTATGCTCACAAGCTCGATACTGAGTGTCCCATCTATTGGCGTCAGAAACCCAAAATAGGTATTGATACTTATTTTCATTTGTCCAAATTTCTGGTACGAGTACGAGCGAGTATTGTCAAAAACACCAGAGTGTACTCCTCAAAAACGAGTATTTTTGGTCAAATTATCAAGAAATTAGTACAATTACTGGGGTGAATCGTCATGTCGCAGTTTACAGAACTAGTCAGTCAACTGTGACGAAAGTAATTCTTAAAGTAAACATCACATATTATCTTGCAAAATTAAATATTTTGCCACTAACTGTTCATAGGAAAAATGGTTCTAAACTGAATGAAAGGTGAAAAGTTTGAACTTTCAGCACAAATTTTGGTTTCTTTTTCACAAAGAACGTTTCTTATTTTTTTGGGTTCAAACTGTAGACTCAATCTTTAATCCTACTATTCTTCAATTTTGCTAAAATATTTATCGTTAGAAACCAATACAACTTCGGTACTTTTGCAATACTGTTCAGTTCTATGAACTAATAATCATGCCGTAATTAATACACAGTAACAAAAAA
Organism: Sabatieria punctata; assembly: GCA_030248155.1. Lineage (NCBI taxonomy): Eukaryota > Metazoa > Nematoda > Chromadorea > Araeolaimida > Comesomatidae > Sabatieria > Sabatieria punctata. Next base: position 4,150 of record JASANB010002177.1, read on the forward strand.
TAACCCAGATGAAATAAGCGCAAAATATAAGTATAACTGAAATTTGCATCTTCTTAACTGAACTTTTCCTTTCATTTTTACAAAGTTCTTAGTACATCGAGAGCAAGTTTAAAACCTAAAATTACATTGAAGCACTGCAAATTTGTCATATCAGCATGGACGAAAGTAAACTTAATTTGTTTTGTCATGTATCTTGCTAAAATGTTGGCTAAGTATAAATATTCCGAAAAATAAAGACGCCACTGACTGTAGCTTTAACTGTAACTGTAACTGTAACTGTAACACTGTAACTGTAACTGTAACAACTGTAACTGTAACTGTAACTGTAACTGTAACTGTAACACTGTAACTGTAACTGTAACACTGTAACTGTAACTGTAACTGTAACACTGTAACTGTAACTGCAACTGTAACTGTAACTGTAACTGTAACTGTAACTGTAACTGTAACTGTAACTGTAACTGTAACACTGTAACTGTAACTGTAACTGTAACGGTAACTGTAACTGTAACTGTAACGGTAACGGTAACTGTAACGGTAACTGTAACGGTAACTGTAACGGTAACTGTAATTGTAACTGTGAGGGGCCGTCCATAAACGACGTCGTTCCAGAGGGGGAGGAGGGTCCACTGAAATGCGATGATAGGCGACGCACCAGGAGGGGGATGGGAAACCAAAAAGACTTCGCTTTTTTCGGAATTTTAGGGCACTTTATTGTTTTCGATTTATGCACATTCTGTCAAACGTTTGTACATACAGAAAAGCTTCCCAGAGTGGTTGTAGGGTAGGGATTTATTCAATTGATTGCGCAGTATGGTAATAGGAAAACGTGACAGTACTGTATGAGCTGCCCTTTTATCGGGGGGGGGGGGTAAACCGAAAATGACGTCGTCTAGGGGTAGGGGGTCCCCAAGAAACGACGCAAGGCGATTTTGGGGGAGGGGGTCCGAAAAATCGGTATTTTGGAATGACGTTGTTCATGAACGGCCCCTAACTGTAACTGTAACTGTAACTATAACTGTAACTGTAACTGAACTGTAACTGAACTGTAACTGTAACTGTAACTGTAAGTGTAACTGTAACTGTAACTGTAACTGTAACAACGACAACAATGCTATTTCAGTGAAGCAACGACTGTATTTGTTGTCATTTGACTCACCACCATTTCCAAGATGCTACTCAATAAATGGAAAAGTGAGCAACGAATTCGTGATACCCTCCCAATTCACATATCGGAAGAACGAGTCAGGTCATGTGGCTGTGAGTGAACTAAACTCACAGTGCATCTGTGAGCCTTATGAGGGAGTCGTAGTCTCTTTGAACCAGGTCAGAATGGTCTCATCTAACATAAATGTCAATGCCTCAGGTATTTCCTACACTTATCAATCATCCAGAATCAGTAGTGACTTTGCCTGTAGATCTGTGTCCAGACTTTGAAGTTTACGACTGTGTGGTGACGACTGAAGGTGTCTTTCGCTCATGTGTCATTACTCTGGACAACCTTTTGACATCGCCGCTGGTAGTTCTTCGGTGTGCTCATCAAGCCAGCGGCTTTTACAAAACTCCCCACCCAGTGAAAGTAGTTGGAGTGAAACTGACATCCCAGGAAAAAGGTGGTGATGAAAATTCACCATGGACACTTGTACGGGAGCAAAGCGACTTCCGTAAGATTTGCCTGCTCTGGAACACATCCGAAATCATCGCTGCACTGAATCGCAGGTTGGCTTTGGTGATGTTGACTCACTAGTGTCCAGTCCACTGTCTAGGTCACCTCAAGACCGAAACCTCGCTAGCTACTTACCCAAGTACACTAACAGTTACAGTACAGTTACAGTACAGTTACAGTACAGTTACAGTTACAGTTACAGTTACAGTTATTTGCTTTAGAGTGTGGGACGATCGACCGCACACTATGTTCTCAAATCAGTTGCCACTTAACCCTATGGAATTTTTTGCCCGTCAAGCTGGTTGCGCAAGAGATCTGACCAAGGTGCGACCGGGAAAGAGGACTTACATGGTGTTGATCGAGTTTGGTTGCGACATCCCTAAAGCTAACGCCAAAACCACCACTACAACAGCATTGCCCTACACGTTCGATCCAAGTACGATCGCCCATGGACAACACTGGCAATATATCCCCTTTGGCGTGCCTTGTTATTTCCTCTACGGTCAGCCCAATTTGCATGTCCTCACGCCACCACCGGAGCCATTTGCTCCCACAAAAGAAGACCCAGTTTGCGTCTGTGAGAAGACAAACCCAACCCTCGAACGACGGCATTTGCTCATTAAACGACCAAGTATTCCAATTGTTTTATTCGGACTGTAAGACAGTTATTTGTTTGTTTATGATGCATTTGGTCAGCTTAGGTAGGTGCCGAAGAGCAAGCAGGGTCATCTCACGGATCTGGCTGATATTAAAATATGTTAGAATAGAGCTGAATCGAAGACCAACGGTGCATGCCCGGCCACCAGCAACCCCCTGAAACCGGAACTACACCCCCTCAAAGTTGGGTCGGCAGCAATTTTCGGGCTCATTTTCATGTGTCTGACAGTCTCCATTCAAACGTTCACCGTTCATTCGTTTCTTAAGCTAGGATTCCGACTTACATATGGGTTTGTAGCTGTCCCAATGGCCTTTGATATGCTGGTACCCCCGTTGCCAGATCATAGCTAGTTAGCAAGATATTCACCGTAAACTACGAAATTGTCGCAAATGCCACTCCGTGTTTTTCGAAAAATCTTTTTTCTAGCAAATTCTAGAGCTAAACTGAATGCATTTTCGAACTCATCACGCACAACTGCATCAAACAGTATGCTGCTAACTATTAAGCTTTACCGAAAAAATATTTTTCGATCATTTTTGAGTGGCCAAAACACTCACCTCATTTTGTTTGTCCTACTCATGCCTAACTTTTCTTAAAACATCAGCTTGGCAGGGCCTTTGCACAAAAAGTTATATAGATTTTTCGACAACAGCTACAAATCCAAATGCGGGGCGGGATCCCAGCTTAAGAAACGAATGAAGGGTGATTGTTTTGAATGGAGACTGTCAGACACGTGAAAATTACACCAAAAATCCCTGCCGACCCAACTTTGAGGGTGTGTGGCTACGGTTCCAGGGGGTTGTTGGTGGCCGGGCATGCACCGTTGGTCTTCGACTGTGCTCTATTTTAACAGAGATTAATATCAGCTAGATCCATGGGACGACCCTGCTTGCCGCTCTAAGCTGATTTTCTCGCAAAATGCATCTCAAGTACTGTTGTCCTTTCGGACAGCTTAGGATACCCTACACTCTTATTAGAGCTGTTCAATGAAGAGTCGATTTTTTCTTACATGAGTACGAATAAACCTTTAGGCACCTCCGGTTTGGTTCCCATTTACCTACTATTATAGCCATCACCGATGGCCTGGGTTGGGCTTTATGCCGACAACCTATGTACAATCGGTTCGACTGGCTTCGAGCGCACAAACTACCACTCTCACTGCTCACAGATGCCAAGGCTGCCATGACACATCTAATAGCATAGCGTAAACTTACCCATGGCCAAGACACGACCAGGAATGTAAGACAGTAAAATAATGCGTGAATGGCAATGCAGTGTGAATGCATATCAATCACGCAAAATTGCGTGCTTGAAAAGTGAAGTGGTCAGTTACGCACATATTTTCTGTAGCAGTGAAGAGATAAGTTTTGCAGATGGTCACTGTTTGCAAAAATGGGTAGACTTGGAGCAAATTCAGATGTGCGGTTACTTCGGCCATAAGAACCGCTGCAAACGACGCTTCTCGATATGGAGAATCACAGAAGGCGGACTGAATTATCTCAAAACTAACGTGATTGGCTGCAATAAACACCCTGGCTGGACTAAGCACAGGGAACCGTCCGGCTCCGAGATACCCATCAGGCTGACCAGCGCCCGTCTACTATTTAGTGTTTCCGAGTAAATTTATTTTGAAATTAAATAACTATTAGATTGCTTGCTCAGCCTTCAGATGAAAATAACTTGCTATTAATTTGTATCTAACTTCTAGGAGATTTGGGGTTATCCCCTAGCTACTGTAGTGATGCTGAAATCCCCACACCCCGAAAACCTCCTGTGAACCCAGAGATTAGCTTGCGATGCGAACCCCGATCCGAAAAATACTAGATCATTTACTGCTACTTGATCATTTACTATCATTTAGCAACTCCAGTACCAACAAACAAACTGGCTCAGAAATGATAAATTTCTAGTTTAAAATGCCTTCGGGCTTTGCAAATTCATTTAGTGCAATACAAATTTGCACTTAATGAGTTGATATGTTTCCTATAAAACGTGAACAAGGTCAACTTTTGACTGAACCAAGACTATCGTTTCTGCTACTGTTGTTTGGTATTGGATTTTCCGTTTGTGTATGTATATGTGTATACACATTTACGTTCAAATGTGTATGGTAATTTGTGTATACACATTCAACAAAACAATGTGTATTTTTGTGTATTGTAAATGTGTATGTGTAGTGTATACACAAACAACAGTACGTGTTAGTTTTTGCATGTACGTAGTCAGTCTTTAATGAGTTGAGATACCAAAACCAAATGAATTCATTTCAAATTCTTTACCAATTTTACGAAATTACGTTTAATGTTAATTTGTTTGACAGTCACCATGGGAAATTATGATTTGTTCTCAAAATGTTAGCTTTGGAAATGGATAAATCCCGATTTTTTTCCAACTTTGAAAATCGGATTCTCGCGCGTACTTTGAGTGAGTGTTTAGAAACTCCTACATAAAATTGCACTATATTGGGTCAATAAGCGGTCGTGATTCCACGGGCGTAGCTTTTGTATTTCCTGAGTAAGGGGTTGTGCAAAGATGACGTCATTGGTTAGGGGGGAAGGGGTTTGCCAAATGATGACAACCGATGACAAGGGGGAGGGGATCGGCCAATTATGACGTCAGTTTTGTCTCATAGGGGAATTTTGAGAAATTAGTCTTCAAAAACGCATTTGAAAGGCATTGTTAGCTTAAAATTAACAGTTTTAGTAGTATGAGGAGGCCTGGTCGGGATTCTGCCCAACAACGGACGAGAAAATTTTCGAAAATTAACTTTCAAAAGCGCATTTAAAACGCATTCTTGTCATCATTAGAGCTCTGCGCAGGCCGCCCGGCAGAGAATTTTGGCTGGGTCGTTCCGGTTCCGGTTGGGCAGGGATGGATTGGGTTATATTTTAAAATATAGGTTGTACTTTTAGCCAAAGCAACAAAAAGGGCTTCTAAGATAACCGATTTCTCTTAGATATCAGCAGCGGAAGTATCGAATTCATTCGGTTGCGAAAGTGCTTCTAAGCTAATTTTAATCTGACAATTGGTGATTTCTGAGCTGGTTTGTTAGAACTGGAGTTGCTACTAGTCTAGTACTACTGTACATAGTTGTATTTTTGGATCAGGGGTCCCTAAACAGTCTATTGTAGAGGTTGGGGATAGGCTTTTCCAACTAAGGGGTAACCCCCAACCAAGACCCTTAGATGGACGTACAAACATGCCGCAACGTTTTGCCTCCACACAACTGGGTTTTTGTAGCCTTCTTCGACTAAGGGAAATGCCATATTTTTCGGAGCAGAATTACGCAGACTTTTGTCGCGGCTTCAAACCAGATGGATTCCAATTGGAAAGATACCTGACAAGCGCGTAAGATTTTACTTCAGCAATGCTCAAGGAAAATGACTTTCTTTACACGGTTAACATGGTCTGTATACACGTTCTTACAGACCATGTCAACCGCATCTTGTGAGCGTGTTAACCGTGTCACGTCATTCTTGTCCAACTAGGTGTCCCCAACCTATTACATGGACATTTTACGAAGTCCTGGGTATATACTGTATGTCAGGGATGTGAGGTGGGAAAAAAACACCGGAAAAAAACTGTTTTTTTCCGGAAAAAAACCGGTTTTTTTCCTAAGGGTCGGAAAAAAACATAAATCGCGGAAAAAAACTCAAACTAAAAATAGCTAATTTACGTCATTTTTCGTTTAAAAAATGGACTTTTGCTATGTATAATAGGCCATACTGACTCAAAACTGTTAGAAAAACAACAAAAAAGACCAAATTTGGCATGAAAAAACAAAAATGCAAACTGCTGTAAGAAAATTTGCATATGGCATTATTTATGGAACCTGTCAGGCACTGTTTCATGCCTGTTTCGTGATTTATATCAATGTAACACGTGTATTTCTGGTCTAACAAGACTGAGGAAGGCGCTAGAAAGCGTTAGGAATCATAAAACCAGCCTAGGATACTCAGAACTTGGGCTGGAGTTTTTTTCCGCGATTTAGGAAAAAAACCGGAAAAAAACTGGAAAAAAACAGGCCGAGGTTTTTTTCGGAAAAATATACAACCCTGCTGTATGTCACTGTCTTTTAAATCAAAATTACAACAATTTTAAAAAAAATTGAAAAGATAATTGAAAAATTGCAAATTCAAATTATCCGATTTTCCATAATTGTAATTGAAAATAATAGGAAACTACTTCAATTAATCTAATTTAATTGAAATTAAAAACTGAGTCAACAAGTTAATTGTAATTGAATTGAAATTCAAATTCCTTAATTTCACATCACTTTCTCATGCCACCAACCCAATTGAACAAGAGTTTGAAAGGTTTTCATTCTTCTCTTATTTCTTTCAGATTGCTGTGGCCGGGCGACCGACACAACAGTCAGTTCACCAATCAGATCGTAATAAATATAAAAACGGTGGGAGTGCAATGTCCCGACATGCTACAAATGTACAACTACCAAATTCCAAGCAAAATGACCAACGACCGGCATATAGCAATTGAAGTGGAATGGGTTTGCGAGCCCGATCTCACTCACGTGCCTGACGCCTGACGTGCCGACTCACCTGCCGTAATAGGCATAAATGGCCAGTTAATGTGTCCAGAAGCCGTGATTTTAAAATCTATTGGTGGGCCTTTGTGACATGCTTGCATGTTCCTAAAATACACGTAACTAACTAACTGGTTGTCGGTGATCTGTGCTCTTATTCCGGAGCAATTTACGCGTCTGAAAAATGATACATGTACAACCGGTCTGGGTGGTCTGCCCCCCCCCCCACCGGACTTGGTCAGACACCGCTGGCCCGAGACGACTTTTTCGAGCCCCCCTCTGATTTTCTGTCAACAAATTAATTTTTTCAGCATTTTTTTTAGAATTTCACAGAGTTAAATTGCCAAAATCGCTACTATCCCTTACTAGCAGAAGCCATTCTACCTACAGTAGCTTATACCTTACCAGCACAACTCAAACCCCGTTTCGTAGAATTGGGCTCAGAACCGGCGTCCGGGCCGGTCCTGGTAGGCGACAGACTCCCCAACCCCATCAGCAGTTGACCTGTTTCATGTATGAACAATAAAAACTGAGTTGCAGGAAAGTGCTAAAAGTAGTTTAGAGAAATCTATTTGTTCGGGGAACTGTCCATAGTAACCATAGTCGCTGCGACTTACCCCGTTCCTGCTTCAATCCCTTTGCTAGAATGTGTTTACTTATTATTGACCGAACGTATAGGACACAAAGCAGACAGGCAAGCTAAGCTTCACCAAACCAATGCTATCATGATTATCAAATGCAGTTAAATAATCACCACTGCATATTGCTGTGCGGTACAACAACTGACAAAACAAGAGTAAACATCAATTTAGCCCCGAGGTTAATTAGATAAGCAGAGTTGAGAGGAAATAACCAAATCATCAGTGCCCCACTTTAACGGCGAACAGGACGGCCAGAAGAGAACAGATGAGACCGAGATTGAAGGTGCTGGTCACAGCGCTGTTGCAGTTATCCGTGTCACACGTGCTGCACTTATGTTTTCCTTTGCATTTATCATCCTGCTGCGTATCACAGTTGTCTATTTGGTCGACGCAGCCGTGGCTAACCCATTCATCTGGAAGGAAAGGTCGTAATTGATCACTTCTCATAATTAGAAAGCTATACATAGTGTTGGCCGTAAAAACGACAGCCTGGCCTTTTTCGGGCTTTCCGAATAAGTTCAAATGGCCGACGTTCCGTCAATTTTCAACCGAATGAAAAGATTTTTGTCACGATTATTATTTTTTGTTTCCAGTTTGATTTGGCCAAGTTCTAGCCTGCTAGTACTGTTGTTTGGTATTGGATTTTTCGTTTGTGTATGTGTATGTGTATGTGTATACACATTTACCCTCAAATGTGTATGGTAATTTGTGTATACACATTCATCTACACAATGTGTATTTTTGTGTATATTTGTGTATGTGTATTGCACTGAAAATGCAAATTTTTTGGTAGATTTTCAGTCAGAAATGCTAGGAAAATCAAATCTCTCAATGTCTGCTGCTTGAAACGTTGGATTGCTTTGAAATTGAGTTACTTAGGCTATTTTAAGGCTTTATGAGGATATCTACCGTTTATTACCGCAACAAAGATATCGAAATTTTATGTTTCTGTTCGAAATTTTATCGACTTCGCTGATCAAATACACATACACAAAAATACACATTTTAAATACGGTTTGTGTGTGGTAATGTGTATCGGAATTTTCAATGTGTATGGTAAAAATGTGTATGTGAATACACAAACAACAGTACCTGCTAGCCTTCTGTAACCTGGAGTTTTACCCTTTCGAAATGAACTGACCAAAATTTTCAGACGTCAATTTTGAACATACATATCTCACGAATCATTTGTCGGATCTTTCCCAAATTTTGTAGGTCAACCAATCTATACATGGACTTAAAAACAATAAGAAGTCAGCTTTCTAGCACAAACGGTTAAGATCTGACGGATTCTTACGTTCAGTGAAGGTGAAAAGGATATTTTGCTCTTAAGCCCATATAAAGCTACAAAATTTGGGAAAGATCCCCTGAAGGGTTCGTGAGATATTTATGTTCAAAATTGACGTCTGAAAATTCTGGTCAGTTCATTTCAGAAGGGCATAACTCCAGCTTACAATGGCTAGCAGGCTAGCACTTGGCTAAAACAAACTCTTAACAAATAGTAATATACGTGCCCAAAATCTTTTCCTCGGTTGAAAATTGACGGAATGGCAGCCATTTGAATTTATTCGTAAACCTCGAAAAAATGGCCAGGCCATCATTTTTTATGTCTAAACAGTATCTACAGTAGTCTGTCTGTAGGGAGGGTAGAGGTATAACGTTTTGAGAACATTTAGTATGTAAATGTTCACTGACTTTTAGATTTGGCTCAACCTACCCTAGCCGTCCAGGGTTTTCTTCAGCAATCGAATCGAATTCTAAAAAACAGCTTACAAGAGTAACAATTAAATTTGTAGCATTTTTTCCCAGTACAAGACTGCTCTTTCAAAGGTTTGCCGTCTTTTCCTCCTCCTGAATAGCACTTGATTGCATCTGAAAATCAAACTCAAATTAAATTCCAACAGTGTCATATAACTTATAAATATTTTCATAGATAGATAGTTACGATTGGAATGTACATAGTACACCTGAAACTACCTACTACATATGGAAAGGCCGTACAGGCTAAGCTATGTAGGTTTGGCTGCCGAATTGCGAGGGAAGCGGCGTGCATTTCACTTATAGATGACGCGCTGATTATTCGATTTAGATACAGTAACACTATCGCCAACTATTTCGTGGTTTAGGTGACAGACGTGACCAAAACTTTGAGAGCAAAATTGCTTGTTGTGCTAAAATTTCAGCAAAGTTGATTGATGAACAGAAAAGCTAAAGCAGCACCAAACCTAGGCTTTAGCCTAAATAAATGGTCACCCTGTATTTTAGAAGCTTAAGGTCAATTCATATTCCTGTTAAAAAATCGTCCGGCGCCTTTTCTGTAGGGCGACACGTTTGTAATTTACGCACCAAGACGCCGCGCCACATCTTCCAGGCGTTGTTGCAGGCGGAAAACGTCACGCGGCGTGTTGGTGCGTTTATTACAAAAAAGATGTCGTGTGGTTTTTCTACACGAGTATGAACACAGCTGAACGCTCCCAAAATAAAGCTTAGCGGTAGAGTCTAATACGTACGTCAACTCAAATTTTTTAGATATAATTAGGTAGGCGCGGCAGCGCGCAACGAAATTTCGATCTTTTCCAAAGAACGTTCGCGTAGCGACGCTTGTGAGTCTAATCAGGTTTTTGGTCTATGGATAAGAAGCACTGACTCAAAACAGACCTGCCAAAACGAAAATCGAGAGAATCAGAAGGCTGTAGAATAGGAGCTGCATCTTGTTTGCCTTTGAAGACTACCAACCGACCGCTGTTACACTAAAGGCCGTGACAGACAAGTTCCCAGTCAGTGGTTCTTTCTGCCTTTGACAGATCCAGTAACGGCCGGGAATAACCGGTTTGAAGCGCGTAGTCAGTGTGACTTTTTTGTTCGCAGGCCTGATTGCAATCTGTCTACTACTGCTGGCACAATATTGAATTTTCGAACACTTATAGTGTAGGTCAAAAAATCGTCCAAGCCTTCCTAACGGTTCGTACTGGGTCAGTGCTTGAAATTTTCATCAAACATTAACAGTATAACTGGCTACAAGTCTTGCAAGTTTTATGCCACAAATTCCAACTGCTCTGGTTTTATGATCAAATACTGAGGATCAGGGTAGTCCAAGGAAATTGTAATTTTTTCGGTAATTCAAACAGTTTGGCTTTGAATCTTGCAGGAATGACTGGTTGCCATGTATGGATACATGTACTAGGGGATTTGTTGAGTTACCCCCTAGCTTAGTGTTGTTACAATACCAAAATTTCCGTTTGACTATGACTATGACTACCACTGGTTTGAGTACAATACCAAGGTAGTCAAATTTGACTATATTGTAGTCAAACCGTTTGACTATCATGGCCACCGGTTTGACTACTTTGACTACTTTTTGAGACAGAGCAAAATTGACATTTTCAGCTATTTATATGCTTCAGTCACCTCGTATCAGTTAAAAATGACTTTGATTGAGTCCACAAATCGTATACTTTCAAATAAGCAGTAGAGTTAACTGCAAAAAATTAACCCAGAGTTGTAAAATTTTCAAAAATTTGAATGTAAAAACATCTTTCGGAAAGACACCGAAAAAATAGACAAATGCCCACTTTTAGTTTGGTGTAAAATCAAAGTAGTTTTTTATTTTTCTCTTGTTCTTCTTTGCTCCATTAGAGAGGTATTGTACTGTATGTCAAAATTTTTATCCTGACGAAACTGTGGAATTTGCCTTGCATCAAGCAGAGATTTGCTGACTGACACCTGTTATCAGTTCACAATGTTAGAGAAAAGGGTTGTTTGTCTTCTAAAGAGCTAAAAATGAAACAAACTTATGAAATATTTAGTTGCGAACCGTAAAAATGTGGAAAATATGCTTGAAAAGCCTGCTGCTTATGAGAAAACGTAGTCGTAGTCAAACGGTTTGACTATCTGGTTTTCGTTTGACTACGTATTTATGGTGGCGAAGGTAGTAAAACTTTGACTTTGACTACCTGTCCGTTTGACTGCAATATAACAAAAGTATTAACTATGACTTTGACTTTGACTAGTAGTCATAACAACACTACCCTAGCTACAGTAGAAAGGCCAAACCCCCCTCACCACCCGAGACAGGTTAAGGGATCCACGTACTACCCAAAAACACAAGTACCAGTAGCGGCTGCAGTACTAACAAACCACCGGCTCAGAAATCACTAATTTTTAGCCTAAAATTCGCTTGAAAGCTTTAGGAAACCGAATTTGGCGTTTCCACGGCTGATATTTAAGAGAAATCAGAGCTTTTGAAAGCCCTTTTTGTCATTTTTTGCTTGTTTTTACCTCTAAAACGCTATATGGCAGCTTAAAATAGCGATTTTTAGCGTCCTTACTGAAAAAAGTGCTAAAACGCATTTCCAGCCGTTTGGAGCTTCTTGAAATTTTGGACCTCCCTCTGGGCTAAACCCCCCCCACCCCCCCAACGAACCCCACCCCCCCCCCCCCGCCGGGGGGGGGGGGGGGGGTTGTGGTTTTGTGGGGTTGCCGGGGGGGGGGGGCGCCCGGTAGCAGAAAAGAAAAAAAGAGGGGTATTTAAAAAAAAAAAAAAAAAAGAAAAATTTATAAAAAATTTTTGTTGTTCTTTTTGGGGTGGAGTAGTTGGTTTTGTTGTTAACAACTTAGATTGTAGTTATGAAGTCTGCCAAATAAAAAATTTTTTTTTTTTAATTTTTTTCTTTTTTGTAAACCTTCGCCATAGTTTTTTGGAAAAAATTAAATTTTTTAAAATTTTTTTTTTTTAAAAAGATTTATTTTTCTATCTCTTTGAGTATCAGGTTGATCATATTTGATCAACCGGACATTTTCGCCGACTCGGAAGTCCGGACATTCGTGGACAAAATGTACCCTACCCGGACAGATTGAAAATGGACGGAAAAAGCGATCGGACAGCAGACATATGGACGCCGGACAACATCATGGACAGATCGTCCGTCCACCGGACATTCGTGGACAAAATGTACGCTACCCGGACAGATTGAAAATTGACAGAAAAAGCGAGCGGACAGCAGACATACAGTATGGACACCGGACAAGATCACGGACAGATTGTCTGTTGACTGGACAGAAAGTACCTAAACAGACTGCACTCCAGTGTGTACTTCAGACATTTTTGCTTTGTGTTGGACCAGTATTAGGAAATAATGAAAGCAGCAGGACATTTACTTAAAACCAAACACGATTACATTGAATGTTTTTCAACTGCATGACAGGGTGTCTATCACTCTACAACTAAGAAGTAATGATATAAGTACACAACAGACAATCAGCACACAGTGCCAATCATACATGTAACAGCTCCGGGCCGACCTGGGGGGGGGGGGGAGGGGGGGGCGTCGGGGGGGGGGGGGGGGGGGGGGGGGGGGGGGGGGGGGTTAAAAAAAAAAAGGGATGTTTTTTTGTTTTTTTTTTTTAGGGGGGAAAAAAAAAATTATTTTTTTATTGAAATTTTATTAAAATAAAAAAAAAAAAAAAAAAAAAAAAAAGATAAAAAAAACACTTTTTTTTTTATAGTGGGGGGGGGAAATTTTTTTTTTTTGTTTTTTGTTTTTTTAAATTTTTTTTTTTTTTTTGTGGGTTTTTTGTTTGGGGGGGGGGGGGGGGGGGGGGGGTGGGGGGTGAGGGGGGGTTTGGCCTTTCCAGCAGGGGGGTAACCCCCCAAACCTCCCCTAGTACATGTATGGTGCCAATGTGTAACAAGGATAGACTTAGAAGACAAAACGACAAGATTAAACGACCAGTATGTATAATCAGTTTCAGTACTGGTGCTGATGGGAAACATAACAGTATATTGGCTATAACCCATCAGATCTAGACACTGTCCGCCAGACAAAGTCCTCAGCCACTTACAGTCCGCATTCAAAGAGCAACTCAGTAATGACTTCTAATGCACGGTTTTTCGGATCCTCAAGCTTCCGTGTCATCAAATGAATAGTCAACTTGTTGGTGCCAAAGGCGCCAACATGTGGTGTTTGTGCAGAGCGGCACCCTACAAACAGTACAAGCCGTCCGTGTCCAGGCCAGTTGCTGATGCACATTGCATCGGTTTCTTCTGTATTCTCCAGGCTGTTTTCAGAGACTTGTCCAAATGCAGGTCTCTAATTCTGAGTGAGGTTCCAATCAGCAGATGACCAGGATCGTTCTCATCAACCGGATGTCTGGCTAAGTGAGCAGCTGAAAGAATGATTGAACAGATGGGGGTCTGGGGGTCTAGGGGGACCCTTAAGGGTCCCTACTGTATGTTACCTCTACAGGATCAGCAGCTCTACCTATATTCTCTACTGCCAGACGGCTGAGCAGCCATGACTCTGAAAGAAAAAATTTTTTAAGATTAATTGCACTAGCTGCTTAGGATTCATGTTTGTCATCAGTGATGAACAAAACGATATGTCCGGGCAGATACGCGCCTGTCCAGGCAGACACGCGTGTCCAGCTAGACACAAAAATTTTGTCAAATTTTCTGGCTAGCCTCGGACACTGGGAAACTGAGAGATAGATGGCCTTACAAAACCACAGGAGCGGACAACCTGGACAGAACTGCTGGAGCCACAAGTCCGGACAGAACACTTGCACTCAGAGGTTTGTCCTGGAGAGATAGATGTCAGGACAAAATCAAAGGAGCGGACAACCCAGACAGAACTGCTGGAGCCACAAGTCCGGACAGAACACTTGCACTCAGAGGTTTGTCCTGGAGAGATAGATGTCAGGACAAAATCAAAGGAGCGGACAACCCGGACAGAACTGCTGGAGCCACAAGTCCGGACAGAACACTTGCACTCAGAGGTTTGTCCTGGAGAGATAGATGTCAGGACGAAATCAAAGGAGCGGACAACCCAGACAGAACTGCTAGAGCCACAAGTCCGGACAGAACACTTGCACTCAGAGGTTTGTCCTGGAGAGATAGATGTCAGGACGAAATCAAAGGAGCGGACAACCCAGACAGAACTGCTGGAGCCACAAGTCCGGACAGAACACTTGCACTCAGAGGTTTGTCCTGGAGAGATAGATGTCAGGACAAAATCAAAGGAGCGGACAACCCGGACAGAACTGCTAGAGCCACAAGTCCGGACAGAACACTTGCACTCAGAGGTTTGTCCTGGAGAGATAGATGTCAGGACAAAATCAAAGGAGCGGACAACCCGGACAGAACTGCAGGAGCCACAAGTCCGGACAGAACACTTGCACTACTCAGAGGTTTGTCCTGGAGAGATAGATGTCAGGACAAAATCAAAGGAGTGGACAACCCGGACAGAACTGCAGGAGCCACAAGTCCGGACAGAACACTTGCACTACTCAGAGGTTTGTCCTGGAGAGATAGATGTCAGGACAAAATCAAAGGAGTGGACAACCCGGACAGAACTGCAGGAGCCACAAGTCCGGACAGAACACTTGCACCACTCAGAGGTTTGTCCTGGAGAGATAGATGTCAGGACAAAATCAAAGGAGCGGACAACCCGGACAGAAGTGCTGGAGCCACAAGTCCGGACAGAACACTTGCACTCAGAGGTTTGTCCTGGAGAGATAGATGTCAGGACAAAATCAAAGGAGCGGACAACCTGGACAGAACTGCTGGAGCCACAAGTCCGGACAGAACACTCGCACTCTGAGGTTTGTCCTGGAGAGATAGATGGCCCATATGATTTGAGCACATTCACTGTTGTTTGGACAGTTTCCAGACACGTTCAGTGGTTCGGACACCTTGCTGAAATGTCTGAGACAAACTGGAAAAATTGACGAAATTTTGGTGTCTGGCAGGCACTCCGGCGGGCACGTGGAGTGATCCTTAAGGAGCTAGTAGAGGTGATTATTTACAATCTAGAACAGGTGTATTTTCATTTTGAAATTTCACTTCAGTTTTAAAACCATCAGGTAAAAGTGAGCTAACAGGAATGAATAACTAGAGTGAAAGAAAAAGAACTTACTATAACAGGCGAGTCTCACTTCTGTTCTAAGGACAACCAGCCAAGAGAAGCCAAAGGACGCAATGCATACACTAACAATCGACCACTAATATTAACAGCTGAAATTTTGCCAATTATCACACAACACCATGTAGTAGTATCCTTTACGTGCCACCACTAACATTGGTTACCTTACCGGTAAAATTGCATGAGAACGTTGTGTAAAACGATTTTTACACAGTGATTTCCAGGTGAAACAACAACAGCAAAGCAAACCACTAGCCGCAAAACCTGAACGGAAAAACAGATTTGTTCTAGTCCGCCGATCTGGACATCTCTGTCCGCCAATCTGGACGTCTCTGTCCGCGTCTGTCTGCATCGATGGACAACTACTCTGTCCGCGTCTGTCCGCATCGATGGACGAAAGTGTCCGCATGATCAAACCGGACACAGATAATCTGTCCGACCCGAATTTTGACAGTTTTGCTGAATGTCCGCATTCGGCAAAATGTCCGTGCGGACAGGCAGAAAATTTTGAAGACTGATACTCAAAGAGGTATGAGAACGTTGTGTAAAACCGATTTTTAGGGTGATTTCCAGGTAAAACAACAAAAGCAAACCACTAGCGCGAAACCTGAACGGCAAAACAGATTTGTTTGTAGTCCGCCAATCTGGACATCTCTATCCGCCAATCTGGACATCTCTGTCCGCCAATCTAGACATCTCTGTCCGGCTCTGTCCGCCGCTGTCCGCCAATCCGGACGTCTCTGTCCGCGTCTGTCCGCATCGATGGACGAAAATGTCCGCATGATAAAACCGGACACGGATAATGTGTCCGACGCGAATTTCAACATTTTGTTGCATGTCCGCATTCGGCAAAATGTCCGTGCGGACAGACAGAAAATTATTCCACGATTTTGGTGCCCTTTGAGCTAGAGGGGCTGCCCAGCGTCACTATTATAGCTACTGTTGTTTGTGTATACACATACAGTACATTTACCATACACAAAAATACACATTGTTTTTTTAAATGTGTACACACATAGACATACACATACACATTGAAAATTCCGATACACATTACCATACACAAACAATACTGGAAATGTGTATTTTCGTGTATGTGTATTTGATCAGCAAAAGTCGACAAAATTCGAGCAGAATCGTAAAATTTGAATGTCTTTACTGCAGTAATAAACAGTAGTTATCTTCATAAAGCCTTAAAATGGCCTAAGTAACTCGATTTCAAAGCTATCCAAGGTTTCAAGCAGCAGACATTGAGAGATTTGATTTTCCTAGCGCTTCTGAATGAGATCTATAGATAGGAAAATAGGCAGAAAACCCAGGCAACTACAAATTCCGGTGTACCGGAGAGTGCTGCATTGGGTACCCGGGTACAATAACCAGCACTTAGCATTTTCCGCAACAAAAATGAGACCCAGATAGTGTACCCGGTACACTAACTGGCACATAGCCAAATCATGTTAAACTGCTTGTTTTCACGATTTCTGAGCAAAAATGCAATTTTCCAATCGAGATTACTGTTTCTGCCATGAAAATGAGAGTGGTTGGTCAAAGTTTCCATTCTTGTGAGGTTTGTATCAGTAAAAACGGTTGAAAATTCGCAAAAAATTTACGTAGACCTGCTTTAAATCTACCGTAATGTTGGAAACTTTGGACACCCATGACATAAAATCTGTCTCCAAATAGTGTACCCCGGGTACACAATCCGGCACTAAGTGCCAGTTAGTGTACCCCGGGTACGCTATCTGGAGGGGTACCCTATATGCAGCACTCTCCGGTAGGTGTTGTGCATTTAAAATGCATTCAAACAGAGTAGTGAAGTTAGTGCAGTTTTCTTCACTATTAAAAGAGCTATTTCAAAGTTTAGCACTATCATACAAAGCAGCTTCTTATAAGTACTGGCAGACAAACAGACGGACAGGGAGTAGGGTCTTAAAATGCCTCAAATTTTAGAAGAATATGGAAATAGAAAATGTTTATGTATGTCACGAAAATGCAAAATTGCAAAGAAAACATTGTGTGATCATAGGGTATTTTCGATAAGAATTGCACTAAGCTGGGCAAAAAACACCGATTCCCAAATACCTGGGTAATCCTCGAAATCCAATACCAAACAACAGTAACTATAGCTAATGGCAACACCAATCATTCTTGCAAGTTTCAAGGTCATACTCTTTGAATAACCGAAAAATTTTGAATTTCAGCGGACCAACTTGATTCTCAGTTTTTTTCGGTCAGCTGCAGTTGGAATTTTGATACCAAACTTGCATAATTTGTAGCCAGTTGCGTTGATAATTTTTGCTGAAAATTTCGCATACTGTTCTTTACATTATTTATCCATACTGTACAGATACCTTCCGAAGTCGAATACATGTAATTAAAAGGTTTAGGTTTATTAAAACGCACATGAACCCCGGACAGACCAGTAAAAAACCCATAAAGGGCCACATGCGAGGCAATCACATAAGTCCATAAAGGGCCACATGCTCATGCGAGGCAATATATACATAATACATACTAATATGTGTACCGTATTTGCTCTAATAAACCGACAGTGGGTTTATTTTCTCAACAGCTATTCAGGCTCTCACTCTATTACTAGAAGGTCTAGCCATTGCTGTTAGATGCTTAACCAAGGCTTTACGCCTATCCCTAGACCAAGGGCCTGTAACCACATACTTGACATATGTTGACGATATTGGTTACAAAACTAAAAAAAACAGAATATTTATGTTTCAAATAAAATTTGCATACACACTATGTATATGTGCTTGCTTTGCGTAACGTTGTGCCATTCAGCATACTCATGTTGAATGAAAGAATGGATGAAGGAACAACAAATGAATCAATAGATAAATAAATGAATCAACATATGAACCGACCGACCGACCGACCGACCGACCGACCGACCGACCGACCGACCGACCGACCGACCGACCGACCGACCGACCGACCGACCGACCGACCGGCACTACCATAAACAAAAGCCGCTTCCAAACGCAGACAAAGCAAGAGCGCCAGCAGAGCAGACGGAACGGTTGATTGACTGCATTTTAAACGAAGTAACCAGACGAGCCAGGGCTCCCAAATAGATGAGGCAGGGGCGGCCGGCCATAAAACTGAGCTGCCGAGCGACGCAGGCAGCTGGCTGGTGGGCTGTGGTTGGCTTTTGGGCGGTCGTTGCTCTCTCCCCGTCTGTTGTGGCCTGTTGTCATAGCGTGCGGCGGCGTCGGGCGGTTACCAGTTTGCGGGGCCCATTACAATCCCATTACACTCTCTAGTAGGTCTAGCCGCTGTTGACTCGCAAAAACATGCGCACTTTCATCTGTCTGGCTTTGATCTTAGCCGCTGTTTCCACAGCAGGTTCGTTTCATATTTTCTTATTTTGACACTTGCACGGCTTTGGTTAGGCTTAGGCTTAGGGTTAGGGTTAGGCTTAGGCTTAGGCTTAGGCTTAAGGTTTGGTTGCACATAGACTTTGGCTTAGGCTTAAGTTAAAGTTATCCTTCAGAATCCTAACTAGAAATACCTGAAAACCCAATCCCCAATACCAATACCTGAGACACCCAATACCCAGTGAGTACCTGGAAAACACCCCAATACCCAATACTAGTTCGCACTCTACAAATCGCTGCTATGCTGCGAAAGCAAATGAGCCTATTTAGTAGTCATTGGAAACGGTTCCTGTGGATAATCAATCTACCGTTTAGAGTCGCTGAAATGCTATTTTGGCGGCGGAAAGGGTGAAACAAAGGCAGCTGTCAAAGACTCGCAATGCACGGACCAGGCCAAGAAATGCTTCAAGATGATGTGCTACGGATGTGAGTTGCTTTTTATGTGTTCTTTCTCTTAGAAGCATACAACATGTACACGGGCCAAACCGCCCTAGACCATTTTCTGACCGTCGCACCTCTACTGATTATCAATTTTTTACATTTTTTTAATTTCAGACACTAAAATTACTGAAATCATACGTAATACAGCAGTTTCTATCTGTATTTGAGCCCAAATCAACGAATTTTGTGGCGATTAGCCTTTTTAGTAGCTAACTCCTTCCTCTAGGATTTGGACGCAGATCCCCTGCCCTCTCCCCTATCGGCGGATGACCTGTTACGTACGTGTGTGCTTATAAGGGTTTCTAAGAGCGTGGATAGTCATGTGACAGGTCCGGTCCGTGCCAAGAAACTGGGTGGGGACTTCGGCTAGGTACACCAGGACTCTATGTCGTAACGCAGGAGATGGAGTTGCAAGATTTCAAAAAAGCTCTAAAACGCCTGGAAATATGTTTTAGCACATGTTAAGGCTAACAATCGCAATTTTAAGATTGTAAGCTGCATTTAACAGCTAAAACAAGCATAAAATAACGACGGAACTTCTAATAAAACGCAGATTTTTTTGAATAGCAAACGTGGCGTGAATCTAGTTTATTGAGTGATAACTTTACCTAGAATTACTTTACATAGTTTATTAGGTTACAACTTTACCTAGTTTCAAATTTTCGAAATGCACCACCACACAGCTTGTAATGCATAAGAGGCGGAAATAATATTGGATCAAGAGCTGGTGTATTTTTCATTCTTAGCTGGGCCCAGGCACTTTCGAAATTTTGCACCCCCTCCTTTGCAAAATCCTGGATACACCACTATTTGGGCTTGTAGCCATGCATGCGCCTGACAAATCCAGAGGGGGTATGTAGTTTCGGTCTGGAGAGTGTAAAATTGCTTTCCCGAAAAAGGTGGCCAAAATTTCGGAGGGGGTATGAGCCAAAATTTCTGTTTTTCCAAAACCGTTTGTTTGCCAAAATTTTCGGGAGGAGGTGGCAGTGTCTACCGCTACTGGGTATGCCCCCTCATGTATAGTTGTAGCTAAAAGTAAGCGTTTAGATGACTGGCAGTACCAGGGCTGCGAGGAGCCGGACGGTAACACCTGTGAGAAACAAGGAAAGATTTGCGGCGCCAAGAGGGAATGTTTCTACTGCGATAGTGACAACTGCAACTTGGCTTCCGCTACCTACTACAGTGTCGCCCTTACCGTGGTTGCCGTTGCGCTGGCTAAAATGCTCTGAATTCTAATGCAAACGCGTTTACGTTTCGTCTTGCCCTGCCCATTGTCAGCCGACCAATACTACGGTTTATTGCCTCTTTTCTTATTGTTCGCCTCTGTTTGTTTGTCTCTTAACTACCATAGCGCTTTTGCTGTTCGCTCTAGAGTGTTCGGTTGGGTGGATGTGTGGTAGTACTTTTTGTCGAATAAAAGTGTACACTGTACATACAGGTTTGTCGCTGATAGATGGTACGATTCAGATTTGTTTACGAGATGACAGGCTCTAGGGAGACCCCAAGGTCGCGCCAGAACTGGTTAGACCTGACCTCGATTGTTCAAACATGCCACAAAGCCTGACGACAGGCACTGTACGCCAGACAGTTATTATCTTGACAGTGCACTAGTACGGCCGCTGCGCGCTATTCAAACATGAAAACCATCCTACTTTGTTTGGCTTTGGCAGTGGCAGTCTCGCGTAAGTGAAGCACTTTTTGCGTGTTTCTTTCTTACACCTTTCGTTTCAAGAGTTATTTTAAAACCGTGGCAACGTAGACCACTCAAAACATGCAAAAGTTGCAAAACTGGAAAACTCGAACTGTATTAAAAGATACTAGTTTTAGACGGTCTTGAATGCTTTTCCGGCGACCAGCTGGGCACGAGTCAGAAAGTGGTCGGCACGAAACAGTGCGATGCTGGTGTAAAGGAATGCTACAAGTACTGGTGCATTGCTAGTAAGTGTAGACAGCAGATAAGCGGATTAGCATAAATTCATTCTAACTGTTTTTAGAAAAGTGGATGTCGTACGGATGTGAGGACGGCACCCAATGTGACCAAATGTTCAAGGCCTGTAGTGCAAATAAGGGCCAGTGTTTTACGTGCACCGGAAATAAGTGTAACGGGTCTGCCGTTCGTACTCTCAGTTTGGGCATTCTCATGGCCTGTTTTGGTGCTGTTTTTGTAGCTAAATTGTTGTAAAACTTCTGGAGCGATTCTAGTTGTTCTGATGATGCTTGTAGAAGTCTATGTTTTCTTAGTTTTGTGGTTCTGAAGGTTCCTCATCATTGGTAGTTGTGCCAATTAGTTCCGCCTCTGAGATCCGTAAATAAAATGATAGTAGTTTTGGTAAAATAAGACGTTTTCCGTCCGTGTTTGTTGTTGTGTGAGCGCCCGGGGAGGGTTCCAAAAGTAGAAAGACTTCCTAAGCGCCTAGAAACTGAATTTAGCAACTTTTTAATTAATAATATGGCTAGGAATCGTAATTTTGATGCTCAGAGAGATAAAACGTTGCAAATTTTGAGCGATTTCTAGCAGTCTGTGGTCAATCCCAAACGGCCTTCGTTCGGCGAGTCCGTCAGCTGCAATGCTTCTTGCCTTTTCGATTTTCGTGCAGCGAGCGCTAATGAACTCTAAAGTCTTCGTTTGCGGTTGCGGCTCGAATCCAGATTTTTTAGCTAGAACAAAACAAAAAGTAGCGAATATATTGTTTTGCGTGTCTTATTCCAGTTTTCACCGTCTATGCCCACAGGCTGCTGTATAGTGCTGTTTATAGTACCCCGGGACATAAATGGAGACAGATTTTTATATTTAGAGTGCCGTATATGCACCCGGGTACTGTTATTTTACTATAGTATAGTAAAACAAAAATTAGTAATACTAGTGGTATTTTACTAGTAGTAAAATAATAGTAAAAAGTAAAATTAACACCCAATAGTAAAGTAAAAATTAAATTAAATTAACAAAGACCGTCAATAGTAAAATGAAAATTTTACTGCTATTTTACTAGTTTTTGGTAAATTTCAGCTAAATTCTTGATCAATTTTGCAATAAAAGATGTGTCGGAGCACTTTTGTTAGTCGAATTTCACACATTTTGTTTCTAAGTTCTTGGGAACCTCATACCATGATCTAATTTAACGATTATTTAGCACAAACATTAATAATTCATAAGATCTTGGCATTATTGATGCAAAATTGCCCCTAATGACTAGTAAAATCGTAGTAAAATAGTAGTAAAATTAGTAAAATTATTAGTAAAACAAAAATTAGTAAAATTGGAGCTGCCTGGTAGTAAAACAAAAATAAAAATTAAATTGAAGAGCTGAATTTGTAGTAAATTTAGTAAATAGTAAAATAAAAATCCACTAGTAAAATAACAGTACACCCGGGTACTATGAATAGAATCAAATATTTTCGCAAAACTGTAAGTGCCATATATAGCATCTGGGTACTATGTACTGTAGTAAGTAGATCATGTAATCAGCTTTCTTTGAAGATTTATTGGGGTAAAAAGGAAGGAAATTGGAAAAACGATCTTTATAACACTTTATATAAAAAATTGATTCCTTCTTCGTATGCTTTGAACGTTCGACAGCTCAAAATTCCGATTGGAATTATATAAAATTACATTAAAAATCAGAAAAGAAAAATAACTACAAATTCGCAACTTCTGAAATAGTAACTTCTAGTAAATTTGTAGTAAGCCAAAATAGTATGTACAATAGTCTTGATGACGTCATAATGGCCGAAAATATTTAGTTTGTAATTTGTCGTACGATGAATTCGGTCTATTCATGCTTACCCAAAATCGGACATGGTCCTTTTGGCCACTAACCACCTACTGTACGTATTATTACACTTCCAATGTCTTGTTTAATATGCACTTCGGTTTAAACCTACGACCTGAATTACGTACTTACAGTACAATATCTACAGCGCAGCGGTCATAAATTCAACGGAAGTACTAATCGGAGAAGCAAAATAGTGCTGTAGGAAGGTTGGTTAGACATAATAAGTCGGCAAACCTAATCAGGCAGAATCGGCTTTGATTAATGGCATTCGGCTGTCCTGTGCCGAAACGATTAGAAATTAGCGTCCGCGGTTGCCTGGTCACCACCACATATCGCGGCTCGCTTGCTCTATTAGTGAGTGTGCGTTCTATTTCTTCCAAAACAACTCTGTCTGGGCTCGTCCTGGACGCGCGGGACCGTATTTTTGGAGCACGCTAGGAGGAAGGCAATTTTTGGCTATCGATTTCTGGGGGCTCAGACTGGCTACACGTCTGACCCTGCAGCGCGGTGTTTAAGCTAGACTAGCCGGCCTATGCGATGTTTTTGCTGTCTACTTTAAGCATTCTATAGACTTCTAATCGCTTTTGTCGGTACATTTGAAATGTTCACCGGCGCTGAGTTTAAAGAACGGGTTTTCGAGTTACAGTTTCTGTAGTTTATTTTAGTTTTCTGACATTTTTATGTTACGTTTTTTCATTTTCTACAATACCGTATCTGGTTGCTCAAACGGTTTATTTTGGAATGAGTCTGTAGGATAACGGTCCATTGTTTCGCTCGATGTACAGGATGTATCTTAGTTTTTCGTTTTATTGTGAGTCTCGCCAGAGCCTCGGTCTTGGACGAAAACCCTCGGATCGGAACAGAACCTCCTAACGATTTTTCTACCCAGGTTTTTCCGAAAGTAAGCGCTCCTTCAAAATAAGACCACCTGGGCCTATTTTAGGTTTATCTTTCTGTAAGTAAGCCATGGGCTTATTTTTGTTTTCAACATTTCGTGTATCTATCTGATGGACGTAAGTAATAGCAGTTCTGCGATGTAAAGTGAGGGAAAACAAAACGTAATATACGGTAAATTGAGGGAAAATCGAAACAATGAATTATAAAACGCAGTCCTGTTTGCACGATAACATTTCATTGATAAAGAACATCGAAGGATTGCATCTACGTATGTTCTGTTTTGGACAGAAAAGGGCTGAAAAGTGAAGTTTCCATTAACAATGCCATGCGCTTATTTGACTGAACAAACCAGTCATCCTACCAGGGGGACAAGTGGTCTTGTATGATTCACCAGACGACATCGTGGTCGCGTCAATTAGTCTTTACTTGCATCCTGGTCGGACCTTTCATGCTACCGTATCTGCTCAGTAAATTCGCGTCGATAACCGTAGACGATATAAACGAACAGAGTTTCCGACAGATTCCCTTGATATACAGTAGCTGTATTTGAGTCGCAATTAGCGCAATTTTTCACCATGTTTATGTTTTAGCACTTTTAGTAACCCAAATTGGGGAGTCTGACCATAGCTGCCCATAGAAGTCACTTGTTACATGTGTGTGATTTGTATGGAAAAGATTCTGTTTCTGTATTCCACTTTTCCACTTGCAATATACATCCCAGCTTGGTGTCACAGATTTTCGAGCGTCTAAGGTGTTGCTATATAATCCGGCCAACCGAATCGGCAGTTGTTGCCGCGATAACGGCTGTTCTTATTATAGCCTAGAAAGGAATACGCCCGTTCAAGCCTGTTTTTATTCTGTCACGGCCTGTGTACAGCCTACATTTGGGGCGGCATAAGAACGCAGCTACATTGTATTTCAACCAGCAACAACATGCGTCCACTGCTGTACTCGTGGCTCGTTCTCGCTTCTTTTGCGCTAAGCAGTAAGTTCTTTATCGGCGATTTAGTGCCCGTTGCCATGGTTGCTAGCTTGACTCTTCAATTTAGATTCCTTTCATATATGGATTGATTTCTAGATGCGCTCGACTGTTACCAGGCGGCCAAACTGGGAATCGACGCTACTGTGACCAACAAAACTACTTGTGGGGACAGCGTAAAAAAGTGCTACAAGTACTGGTGTATTGCTGGTAGGTTTTGTACCTGTTTTTTTTTCAATTTTATACATTTTACATGTTTTTTTCTAGTTTTAGGGCCGTCCATAAACGACGTCGTTCCAAAATCCCGATTTTTGGGACCCCCTCCCCCAAAATCGCCTTGCGTCGTTTCTTGGGCCCCCCTACGGCGATGTCGTTTTCGGTTTACCCCCCCCCCCCCCGATAAAAGGGTAGTACATACAGTACTGTAACGTTTTCTTGTTACCATACAGCTCAGTTCATTGAATAAATCTCTACTACTGTTGTTTAATACCGAATTTTTCAAATGCGTATGCGTATGCGTATGCGTATACGCATTCCAATTACAAATGCGTATGAGTTTGCGTATACGCATTGCAAAAACTAATGCGTATTTTGCGTATTGCGTATGCGTAATGCGTAATCTTAGAAACTATAAGAAATTTCACTGAACAGCTTTTTTGGCTCTGCAGTATGCTGTTTGGATGTCCAACTTCATAATCCAGGTTTTTTGAGAGATAGTTGAGGCTTTATGATAAATTTCTGCACTCAAAGAATTGCACTATAGTATGTATGTTTTCAAAAGGCAAGAGATATCCGCTTTCCTAAACTTATTACAAAAAGAAATTGGTCAAATGTTCATTAGAGAAGTCCAGTAGCATTCAAACATAATAAACACACAGTGGAACAGCGGCGTATTCAGGATTTCGGAAGGGGGTGTAAAATTTTGAAAGTGCCTTAAGAAAATTTAGCAAAATTTGCCTTCAAAAACGCGTTTAAAACACATTCCAGGCTTAAAATTAACAGAAATTACAAGTTTTAGTAGTTTAAGAGTCAGTCTCTGAACCGATCGAGTTTTGCCCCTTTGCCCTATTCAGACCCAAAATTGAAACTTTGGCGCAGGAAGTTGAAAGTTGGTGTACTGATACCCCTTGATGAGTTGTTAAATCACTGCAAAGGAATATCGAATTCGATGCTCCACGCTCGAGATATAAGCCCGCGAAAATCGGCTCTCTTAACTATGGGACCAAAATTTCAAACTCGCATTTCTAACTTACCAGTTGGAGTTTGAAGTTGAAAATTGTGGATTTTACATAACTTTTTGAGTACTTTAAGATTACGTAGTCCAATTTTACTTTTGAGGAAAAAAATTTTTTTCGGCCTCCTTTGGCGCCCCATAGCTCGTCTGCAACCCCCCCTAGTCATATCTTTTTATTTCAGATTATTGTAGCGCTATCAATTAGCTACCTTTTGGTATAAAATACGTCGAGCCAGCTGCCCGCGTTTTTGAGAAATATGGCTTCAAATTTGAAAAACCCCGAATTTTTGCATTATTTTTTGAGCATAAAATTTCCAACTCTGATTTCTAACTTACCAGTTGGAGTTTGAAGTTAAAAATTATAGCTTTTACACAACTTTTTGAGTACTTTAAGATTGCGAAGTCCAATTTCACTTTTGAGGAAAAAAATTTTTTTCCGCCTCCTTTGGCGCCCCATAGCTCGTCTGCAACCCCCCTAGTCATATCTTTTTATTTCAGATTATTGTAGCGCTATCAATTAGCTACCTTTTGGTATAAAGTACGTCGAGCCAGCTGCCCGCGTCTTTTTGAGAAATATTCACTCTAATTATGAAGAGACAAGGTTTTTTAGGTTAGTTTCAGCAACAGATTTTTATTCAGCTTCATCATCTTCTTGCATAGCACTTCTTGCTGTCACATAGTTTTGCCATACTATGTCATCAACGCTTTCATAGATTTCATCTGAGTCAAATTCGAAACGATTCACATAAGCATAAGTCACGGAATTTTCTGGAGTCTCTGACTCCATTTCTGGGTCAAGCACTTCTGGAACAATTTCAGAAACTTCTGAACTCGCACTTGTTGTTGTTGTGGTGGTGATGCCTTCTGGGGTTGGCTGCAGTCGTGTGGTTTCACCTTTAAATAGAACAATATCACAATTACGCTTATCCTTAAAACACACTGAAGCCACCTGTTTTATCTTGCCTGGCTCTGCGTGACAAATATGCCATTATTTGTGTTCCTGTTAGAAACTCTGCAGGTTCGAATCGAGCTACAAATTCCAGGTAAAAATGTCGAATCAACCAGTTTGGTTACATGTCTGTCAAAGATTACATGGACCACATCTTCATAAATGTTACAAAATCCCTAATCCCAAATCCCTCCCTAAATCAGAGTTGGAAATTTTATGCACAAAAAATAATGCAGAAATTCGGGGTTTTTCAACTTTGAAGCCACATTTCTCAAAAACGCGGGCAGCTGACTCGACGTATTTTGTACCAAAACGTAGCTAATTGTTAGCGCTACAATAATCTGCAATAAAAAGATATGACTATGGGGGTTGCAGACGAGCTATGGGGCGCCAAAGGAGGCCGAAAAAAAATTTTTTCCTCAAAAGTGAAATTGGACTACGCAATCTTAAAGTACTCAAAAAGTTATGTAAAATCCACAATTTTCAACTTCAAACTCCAACTGGTAGGTTAGAAATCAGAGTTGGAAATTTTATGCTCAAAAAATAATGCAAAAATTCGGGGTTTTTCAAATTTGAAGCCATATTTCTCAAAAACGCGGGCAGCTGGCTCGACGTATTTAATACCAAAAGGTAGCTAATTGATAGCGCTACAATAATCTGAAATAAAAAGATATGACTAGGGGGGGTTGCAGACGAGCTATGGGGCGCCAAAGGAGGCCGAAAAAAATTTTTTTCCTCAAAAGTGAAATTGGACTACGCAATCTTAAAGTACTCAAAAAGTTATGTAAAATCCACAATTTTCAACTTCAAACTCCAACTGGTAAGTTAGAAATGCGAGTTTGAAATTTTGGTCCCATAGTTAAGAGAGCCGATTTTCGCGGGCTTATATCTCGAGCGTGGAGCGTCGAATTCGATATTCCTTTGCAGTGGTTTAACAACTCATCAAGGGGTATCAGTGCACCAACTTTCAACTTCCTGCGCCAAAGTTTCAATTTTGGGTCTGAAGAATGAGACTCGATCGGTTCAGAGACTGACTCTTAAAGTGGCCTGGTTGGGCTTCTGCCCGACCAGGGCGAGAAAATTTTTAAAGTTTAGCCTTCAAAAACGCAGTTAAAAGGCATTCTAAGCACAAAATAGACAGTTTTGGTACATAATTCATTAGTTTCGCTTATTTTTGACAGACCTTCTCTTCCTACCTCCACCGCAAATGGGGGTGCACCCACCCCCCTACACCCCCTGGATACGCCACTGTAGTGGAAGCACAAACAGATACCCTCTGAGTATACAACACAACTGATGTCACCCAAAACCGTAGAAACTCTAAATTCAAGGATTTGTCGCCCGTTTCCTTTCCTCTTAAAACTTAGCCTCCTTTTTAAATATTAGCAAGCACAACTTAGTCAAAGCTTCAAATTACCTCAGAAGATTTCTGGTACGCTCACATCAGACTAAAAAAAACATGAGGAATGACCATTTGGTAACAACTTGCACTAAATTTTTTGCAAGACATTCGAAAAGGCAGTTGTTTTTGAGACCCAATACGCATTACGCAAAAATATGCAAACTTTTGGCAGAATGCGTAATAATATTTCGTAATGAAATTCAAATGCGTATGCGTATGCGTATGCGTATACGCATTCTAAAATACAATGCGTACTTTGCGTAATTATATGCGTATTGCGTATACGCATGCAACAGTAATCTCTACAACCATTCTGGGAAGCTTTTCTGCGTGTATGTAGAAACGTTTGACAGAATGTGCATAAATCGAAAATTGTGCATTACAAGTATCCTAAAATTCCGAAAAAAGCGACGTCGTATTTTACTAACCCCCTCCCCTTCCTTGTGCGTCATCTATAGTCGCCTTCCTTCCCCCTCTGGAACGACGTCGTTTAGGGACGGCCCCTTACGTATTTTGCATCTACGTTCTCAATTTTACACTTTTTTGCATGTTTTTAGTAGTTTTGCCGATTTTGCATGTTTTGTCTAGTTTTTCACTTTTCCATCCTTTTGCTCCGTTTTGCATATTTACATAGTTCTTTGCATACAGTTGGTAGGTACTCCAAAGTTTTAGGTAAGTCTTGGAATTTGGTAATTTGAAAAAAATCTTGGTTTTTGTCTATCAGCAATTTGGTTACTCAGTTTTGCTGAGTAATTGCCATATTATTCTTTTGTTAACAAGCTATGTGGATAATAAACTAAGCTTATACAGTCAGACACTCAACGCCGTTTATGGTACCGACACCATACGTTAAGTGCCTGACTGTTATAATTGACAGGAGGAGGCAATTTTATCAATGTCCGTTCACTCATATAAGCGAGAAGGGTTAGAGATAGATGA
The DNA here is from genome assembly GCA_030248155.1 of Sabatieria punctata. Classification (NCBI taxonomy): domain Eukaryota; kingdom Metazoa; phylum Nematoda; class Chromadorea; order Araeolaimida; family Comesomatidae; genus Sabatieria; species Sabatieria punctata. The sequence continues at coordinate 33,583 of JASANB010002177.1, forward strand.
TTCCCAGCATACATGTAACAGGGGGTCTGGGGGCCTGTCCCCTCCCGACTTACGCCAGCAGACCCTCCGAGACGATTTGTCCGACCGTTTCCTATTTTTGGTAAGTAATTTTTTGAGCAAATTTTTGCGATTTTTTACAATTTCAGACACAAAAATTGCCAAAATCGCCTGCAAACCAGCACTTTTTAGTTGTATTTCAGCCCAAATTAGCGATTTTTGACGATTTTTAGCCGAAAATTGCGATTTTTTTCGATTTTTCAGCGTTTTTAGTGACCAACCCCCTCCCAAAATTTGGGCTCACACCCCCCGGCCGGCGTCCGACCCCCCAAGCAACCCCGTCCCCCTTCTGCGGATGACCGGCTACATGTATGATTCCCTGTGGCAATAGTTTGGATAATTTGGGCTAAACTTGAGCTCTTAAGGACAGAAGTTACTTACGGGGTGGGGTGTGCGTAGAGGCGTTATTCGAAGTTTCTGTCTTTTTGGATAAAAGCAAGAAGCATCTTTCCTTCCCTACCATTGCTTTTTCACACACAAGAAAAACCTGAAAAAGTAGGTACCGACCTAGTAGGTGTTAGCTAAGTACTGTACTTTCATTTTCAAGTACAGTTGTTCATTGTAGGTTCAGGTTCAGGTTCAGGTTCACAATATTCAGGTATATACCCAGGTTCAGGTTCAGGTTCAGGTTCAGGTTCAGGTATACCTACCAACTGTAGTTTTGCACTTCGTTGGTCGGTCGTCTTCAGCCATTTCTCGTTTCTGTACATTTTACTACATTATGTAATTTCCTCCGTTGTTACACATTTACGTAGGTGTATCTTTGGCGGTTGTTGTTACCGTATTAATAGCAGTGGAATGTTGCAGACAAATGGATGGCCTACGGATGCGAGGGAAACGGCGATGGCTGTGCCGAAGTGGCCAAGCGTTGCAAAGTGAACAAGCGCGAGTGTTTCACCTGTGACGAGAGTAACTGCAACCGATCCGCACTCTTCACCCTCAACCTTGCCGCCTTGTCGAGCTGCTTCTTGCTCATTGCCGCAGCCAAAATGCATTGAACTGCTTATCTTCTTCGTTATTGGCAATACTATATCCCCGCCAAATGTGTTTTTTTCGTTTATTTAGCCGAACTGACTGTTCAAGACTTTTTCTTTTGCTGGTAATCTGTCGGATTTTGAAGACAATATAATAGGAGCGACCTGTTTCAGCCAACAAAGCCGGTTTTATCGCTTCGTTCTTTGCGTTGTTGCTTGCTGTTCGATTTGCATTCCGGTATGCTATTTTGTTGCTGTGATGTGATGGGACTTTGAATGCAGTGTTTCAAGTTTGAAGCTCATTATTAGCTATTCTCTGAGTAAATGGTTCCCAGTAAATTGGTGGTACAGGTCAGTGCACTCTTAGAGTACGATAAACGGGTAAAAGCTTGCTATAATTTCATGCTGTAAAATATGACATGTACGTTTATTAAATTTGGTGCATGACATAGCAGACTACACCCGCCGTGTTTTCCAACTTATGTACTGTATATATCACGAAATTCATTCAAGATATGGTACCAATCCATAGGTTTAAGGGTTATGTTACGTTTTAGTTACTGTATTATGTTATGTTATGTTATGTTATGTTATGTTATGTTATGTTATATGTCATGTCATGTCATGTCATGTTCTGTTGGCAAAGTTTGCCGATACCCAAAACTGTCAGCTAAGGTTATCGGAAAACGCCCAAAACCAAAACTATGGGCAAGCCACTAAAGTGGCAGGTGAGTTGCAAGGGGTTAAGGTATGCTATGTTGCTGTGTTATGTTATGTTATGTTATGTTACGTTATGTTATGTTACGTTATGTTATGTTATGTTATGTTATGTTATGTTATGTTATGTTATGTTATGTTACGTTACGTTACGTTACGTTACGTTATGCTACGTTACGACGTTACGTTGCGTTGCGTTACGTTACGCAACGTTACGTTACGTTACGTTACGTTACGTTACGTTACGTTACGCTACGTTACGTTACGTTACGTGTGTTATGTTGTTATGTTATGTTATGTTATGTTATGTTATGTTATGTTATGTTATGTTATGTTATGTTATGTTATGTTATGTTATGTTATGTTATGTTATGTTATGTTATGTTATGTTATGTTATGTTATGCTACGTTACGTTACGTTGCGTTACGTTACGTTACGTTACGTTACGTTATGCTACGTTACGACGTTACGTTGCGTTACGTTACATTACGTAACGTTACGTTACGTTGTGTTACGTTACGTTACGTCACGTTACGTTACGTTACGTTACGTTACGTTACGTTACGTTACGTTACGTTACATTACGTTACATTACGTTACGTTACGTACGTTACGCTACGCTATGTTACATTATGTTATGTTATGTTATGTTAGCTCATCGTGGTGTTGGGTAATTTTGACATGCCAGTGCGATGCGGCAATTTTTCAACCAATAAGTTTACTATTCCATCCATAAACGAATCACCACTCTTCCTCATTCGAAGTGACCAGAGGCACCTGACATCTTGGGACCAAACTCTGCATGGTTATTGTTGTTTTCATCTCTACCATCTCTTGAGATTGATACCTACCCCTGACCGGGTTTCTGTGTTCCTGCTGCATTCTCACTTTTCTCAGAGCAGCAGATTCAGGCTCTTCAGAGACCACTGCACAGCCAAAGACTTTCTCGAACAACTGCACGATTCCCCTTCTGAACTGGCCGTTCATTTTGCAGAAGAGACAGAAATTGATGGAGCTGTATAAGATGATCAGCATCTCTAGAAAGTCATTGAGTCGCGAGTACAAAGGCAGCGCTTTGGGACCGGCCATGCCCACCCAGAAGTTGAGCACTGTTTGGGGGCCTTCGACGGTTAGAAACAGAGTCATCATAACCAGTATGATACTGGTGGTTTGACGAAAATTGCGACTAGATCTCCGGATGCAGGAGTTTTTCCGTAGCTTGCACAACTCTGCCACCAACATCAGACTGATCAGACTGATGAACAGACAGGGAATCAGCTTGCAGGTGCAGGCGTAGAACCAAAAGTTGAATGTGTACATCTGGCGGTTGATCGAGAGTTGGTAGGAGTCTGTCTGGTACAGACTTAGGTTCACCTCGTTACTACACCAGGAACGCTGTGACCCAGAAACAACCGTTGTTGACAAAAATGCAGGTATGTTGATGAGCTGAAGTGACAATTATGTTAAGTCACAATTTGTCACATTAGATTGGTTTTGTGCTATGTTATGTTCTGCCACTTTGCGATTATTCCACAAAACGTAAACATAATGTAACGTAATGTAAGGCACCGTAATCTAATGTCCGATCCGATCCGATCTGGCGGGGGGGTCGTACAATGTACGGCCCTACGATCAGACCTGCACGGTCCATTTCGTTACCCCTGATATCGTCATCTCGGACGTTTGCCCTTCTTTCACTGCCAAGCCACTCAAGCCATGCTGTTGGGCGCCAGGTACTAAGAGAGTGCCTGGCGTGGTGACGTCATGGTGCTGACAGCTCCCAGCGGCCGCCCGGCGGACAGACACTAAACCGGTATTGGCCTTATTGCTGGTTGCTCAGACGGCTCCTGACATCGTTGATCTTCCCTCCAACGCGGCATGCTTTTAGGAGCGGCTTTCGGTGCAACGGCAGATCCAGTTGGTTCCCATTTTACCTACTCACTGTAACCAGTTTTCGGTGGCCTGGGTGGAGCGTTGTGCCGACGACCAACTCTTTGCGGCAAGAAACTTGCCACGCCGAGAGGATGAACCACTACAACCACTAGGGATGCAGCGGCCGCCGTGACTCAGAGGCAGCGAGCTACCCACTGAGCCACTGACGCGGCTGTAATCTAATGTAACATAACATGTAACATAATGTAACGCTATTGAGCATTATGAAACGTAACATAACGTAATGTAACGCAAGTTTGTAGCAAAATTTAACGTTACATAATGTATGTAATCTACTGTAACGTTATGTAACGTAACTCAACGCAATGCAGCATAGCATAACAACGTAACATAATGTACCCTAACATAACGTAATGTGACTTAACGTGATAACGTAACATAACATTACATAATGTAATGTACCATAACATAACAAAACGTAATGTTAAGTAACATGTAGTAATGTGTGTGTCTTCTTGTTCTTACCATTACAGCTGCATATATCCCTATGATACAGACGGTTGCTCTGATCCAAGTAAGTGGTTGGGCTCTCCAGACATGTCCATAGAAGCGAACGGTTATGTAGCGGATCAGCGATATCATGAACACATGGAACACAGCTGCTGTGTGGATGTAGATGTTGAGGTTGACCGCGATCCACAGAGACATCACCCACCCGTAGCTCCACAGCTTAGCCACACAGTGGCGCTCAGCGTAGGAGTTATTCAGCACGAAAAAGATGTAGCTCACCAGCAGCAACAACTGACACAGAGACAGTGAGATCAACAGCAGGTTGGTTGGGTTGAACAACTGAAAAGGCTCAACTTTTTCAAAATTGTCGCTCTTCCGTATGCAAATAACAAACCTGATATGGTCATACATGTAACAGGTCATCCGTCGAAAGGGGATCTGGCGCCGGCCGGGGGGGGTCTAAGCCAAAATTTTGGGAGGGGGTTGGGCACTAAAAACGCTCAAAAATCGAAAAAATCGCAAGTTTTTAGCTAAAATCGCTAATTTGCGCTGAAATACAGCTGAAAAGTGCTGTTTACTGATAATTTTAGCGAAGAACGGCGGGCCGGGCCGCAAAATTTCGAAATTTCGGCCGGAGTTGATACTTACAGCTGAAGCGAAAGCCAAATTGCTAACCTTGGTGCTTCTGATAAAGGTGAGGACGACCAGCAGATGTCCCAAGATTCCAACGGCGCAGATCACACTCACCAGCGGTATGTGAACTTGCTCGTAGTAAGAACAGAGCGTGAAAAGCAAGTTTAGAGGTGATTCCTCACCACTGCACTCCCAATCACAAGTAGCAGTGCTGTTGTTTGCCATTCTCTTTCAACGAAATAGAGCTCTACCTCTCTTCAATAGTCTCCCGACCGCCCTCAACTAATGAAGTGTTTCTGCTAATGATTTCACCAAAATTGCTCGCTTATTGAGGCGCTCAGCCGGGGGCAATCTTTGAGCAGTTTGTCCGACTGTCTGTCTGTCTGTGACAAACAGACGGAGTGGCTTCGTTCTGTCGGACCGGATGAGACCTTTTTCCTCTAATTTGTTTTCGTAGGGACGCCTCTCACTAAGGATGAGCGAAGCAAACCTTCCTAGCCTCTTGCTAATGACTTTTCGAATAATCCGGGCCGTATAGCTTCAGGCAGAATTATAAGACTGATCTACGAACAACAGAAACGGCTTTACGTCAGTGTGCTTGATGAACTCACGTATCAGGAGAAATCCTATTACGCAGGTTTCAGTAGAATGAAATTACGTCGGTTGGAGCTGTTTTGCGCAGCTAAGGCCAATACATATATGCTACAGCGGTTTCACAGATTCAGGTATACCTTGCACCCATACATGTAACAGGGGGGGTCTGGGGGGTCCCCCCCCACCCGACTTCGGCCCCCCCCCCCCGGTTGGGGACCCCCCCCCCCCCCCCCCCGAGACGATTTCACCGACCCCCCCTCCGATTTTTCTGGCAAGTAAATTTTCGAGCAAATTTTTGCAATTTTTTACACTTTCACACACAAAAATTGCCAAAATCGCCTGCAAAACATCACTTTTTAGCTGTATTTCAGCCCAAATTAGCGATTTTTGGCGATTTTTAGGCCAAAAATTGCGATTTTTCTCGATTTTTGAGCGTTTTTTAGTGCCCACCCCCTCCCCCAAAATTTTGGCTCAGACCCCCCCCCGGCCGGCGCCAGACCCCCCAACCCCCCTCCCCCCATCGGCGGATGACCTGTTACATGTATGCTTGCACCTGATCTTGATTGTCAGAGATTTGCATTTTCCGGCTGCCTCCTACTGTTTCACGGCAAGTTATTAACAAATAGCAAGTTAATTTATTTTTGGGCGAAATCGGCCAGCAAATAGCAGGTTCCTAGTAAGCTAGTTTTGGCGAAGCGCCGCCTAGCAAATAAATAGCTAGTTTATTATGTGTTGAGGGAGCAAGAAATTTGCTAGGAATTTGATAGCAATTTAGTAGGAATTTATTAGCCTCATACTTCGTCACCATATATGGTACCGGCACCCATGGCCATGCGTAGTGGTACCATATAAAGTACCACCGCAGGCCCCGAACGTGGGGGTGCCATATACTGTATGGTACCGACACCATATATGGTGCCGGTACCATAAACGGCGTTAAGTGCCTGACTGCTATACTATGACGGAAAATCTCGCAGGCATTATTTGGTTCAGCGAAAATTTTGTGGCAATAGCAAATAGATAACAAATTTCTAGCAAATAACAAGTTAATAACAAATTAAATTTGAAATTGCGGTGTCTAGCAAGTAAATTACTAGTAAATAAAATTGCCGACAGTTACAAGCAAGTTTATAGCAAGTTAATTAGAAATAAATTTAACTTGGAAACAGTACTGCCTCCTAATGTGTCAGAAAATAGATTCCCTAGTCTTGCCTGCTGTTTTCAACTCTAATTTAGTAAGAAATGTTGGGACTATAATAAATTATCAGAAATATATTCAAGCTGTGCATTCAGCTCGGTCCATAAATGTAACAGGTCATCCGCCGATGGGGGGAGGGGGGGTTGGGGGGTCTGGCGCCGGCCGGGGGGGGTCTGAGCCAAAATTTTGGGGGAGGGGGTGGGCACTAAAAAACGCTCAAAAATCGAAAAAATCGCAATTTTTTTGGCTAAAAATTGCCAAAAATCGCTAATTTGGGCTGAAATACAGCTAAAAAGTGCTGTTTTGCAGGCGATTTTGGCAATTTTTGTGTGTGAAACTGTAAAAAATTGCAAAAATTTGCTCGAAAATTTACTTGCCAGAAAAATCGGAGGGGGGGGGGGGGGGGTCGGTGAAATCGTCTCGGGGGGGGGGGGGGGCGTCCGGGGGGGGGGCTGGCCTAAGTCTGGTGGGGGGCAGACCCCCCAGACCCCCCTGTTACATGCATGGTTCGGTCGTAGTGGTAAAACGAGACCTATAATTCCACTGTTTCTTGTTTTACACACACAACGTATAGATGCGTTAAGAGAACCAGTTAGGCTGGGCTGAAGGAGAGATGTGAAAACAAGATATCAAGTCAACATGGACAAATCAATGCAAGACTGTCCACCTTAGTAGGTAACTAGTTTCTACTGTCTTCCCTTTGTACATTTCCCCTTGTCATGCAGACCCTTACAATTTGTATTCTTCTAATTGTATTCCTCTCTCAGACAGGCTTGTTTTTGCTGATTTTACGCAGAAGACTGTTCCTAAAAGGCTTTTTGCAGACGGTCTAAAATGCTGGACTGGTAGAAACAAGGACATAAAGCTGCAGGAATGTTCTCTTGCGAAGGAATGCTACAAATTCGAATGCAAGAAGCCATTGCTAGGAGGAAGTTAGTATGGACAATTTGGATAGTCGGTTCAGTGGTGATTTCTGTTTTCAGAGCCGTGGACTTCGTATGGATGTGAAGGCTTGTCTGACAACTGTAGTCTAGAGTACACTGAATGTACTGGCGTTTCGAAAGGCAAAAAACATTTGTGTAGCACTTGTTCAAAGGATAAATGCAATGGTGCGCAGTCACTAAAATATAGCTTGTTTATTGGTGTAATTAGCGTGTTTGTAGCTGCGTTTGGTGTGAAGCTGTTGTAGAATTAGAGTGGCATGTGCATTAGGTACAGTACTATAAACCTACTGTATTGCTTGGCGTTGTAACCTTGCTAACTAACAAAAGTGATAAACTGTAGATTTTTCTGCAGATCTATTGTGAGTATTATGCGGCGGTAGAATTGACTGACGGACAAACCAACTATTGCAACAGAACTATCAGTCTGACAGCACAAAGATGATTGATGAATGTACTGTCTATTCTACTTGAACCTTGCGCTCTTTGTTAATTCGACTTGTGGTTTATGACCGACCGACCGACCGACCGACCGACCGACCGACCGACCGACCGACCGACCGACCGACCGACCGACCGACCGACCGACCGACCGACCGACCGACCGACCGACCGACCGACCGACCGACCGACCAACCGACCGACCGACCGACCGACCGACCGACCGACCGACCGACCGACCGACCGACCGACCGACCGACCGACCGACACTACCATGAACAAAAGCCGCCACACTACCATAAACAAAAGCCGCTTCCAAACACAGATAAAGCAAGAGCGCCAGCAGAGCGGAGAGCGGACGGAACGGTTGATTGACTGCATTTTAAACGAAGTAACCAGAGGAGCCGGGGGGCTCCCACACGACAGGAGGCACGAGACCGACGGACCGCTCTGATCGATTGACTGACCTCCCAACTGACTAATTGACTTCCCGACCGACCCCATCGTCCGACCGATAAGCGGCTGACCAACTGACGGCGCTACCAACCGACCCAATGATCCTGACCGACCAACTGACCATCTACAGAGAAACACAAATGAATTTTATCGGTACCTACATCCAACCACCCATGTTTAAACTAAGGCGACCACCTCTTGAGAAACCGGTTAGACAGTACAAAAATCTGATTAGACAGAGCAAACTGAGCGACTCTGGTTGCCTTGTTTTATGTCTCTAAAGTCGTGCCGAAAGAAAGTGCTCGCAAAAATTATATGATGAATGCAATCACGTGGGCAGTGGTTCTCTTAGCAACCGTTTCAAACATCGGTAAGTTTTTATATTTTGCCTAAGATTAAATAGATCGGTTACTAATTAGCAAAGTTTCTCACTACCTAGAGCCATTTTAGTTTTGCGGTCGCGCCCATTTTAGTTTGCTTCTTTGTTTTCTGCATGTGCCTGCCTTTCTATAGTTTTGTTGAAAGTAATAAATAGCGTGTCTTTCCTATCGATAAATCAGAAGCGCTAGTAAAAGGGTTCAAATTAAATTCAGAGTGTCTGAAGTGCTATGGAGGCAGAGGCGATATCAGCTCGGCTAAACTGGAAACCTGCTCAATCGCGAAGCAATGCTTCAGATTTATTTGCATCAGTCCCGCCGCAGGAGGTAAGTAAACTAAAGAGTATTCTTTTCAGCAACAACCCGTCGTCCCGAATTCTAGACTGTTTTCAGAAGCTAGGAGTCTAGACAGACATCCAGAATCTAGAATTCAGTACAAATTTATGTATTATAACTCACCCAAAGCATACATACGTTTCATTCCATAAGAAAGACGCCTAAAAATCGCTATTTTAAGCTGACAAATAGCGTTTAGGAGCTAAAAACAGGCAAAAATATGAAAGAAAGTACTTCTAAAACTATTGATTTGTCTTTAATATCAGCAGCGAACACTTCAAATTCGGTTACCAAAGGCCGTTTAAGCGAATATTAAGCCAACACCTACTAGTGATTCTGAGCCAGTTTGCAAGTACTGGAGCCGGTACTAGTAGTTGTATCTTGGGCCAGGGAGAGGTCTCAGGGTGGGGGTTGGCCTTTGTAGTTAGGGGTGAGCCCTAAACCCCTAGTATGTGTAGATCTACAACATTCAAATAATAATAAAAATTGTAATAGACTCCTGGGTTTCGTACGGTTGTGACGGACCTTCTGACAGTTGTGTCGACGAGTACAAACTGTGTCCTGGAACCGGTACAGGGACGGCCCATTACAAGTGCTCCAAATGCTCAACTGATGGGTGCAATTTTGGCAGCACCTTCAAACCCAGTCTCATGATTTCTGCAATTCTTCTTGCTTTCATCTTTTTTGTCTTGTAGTTCTTGCTGTTCTGTATTTATCTTTGCATTATCTGGCTTGATTCAATACATGAATGAAAACTGTGCGCGCCTTTGTGTACTGCCTAGAGAAATAATTTTTACAAATCTGCGCGCACCGGTTAACTACCGAATTGAAAGTAAATTCCTTGTCTTAATAACCAGTTTTTAACCGGTCCAGATTCCTAACCTTTGCGCAAAAATCATGCTTTAGACTTTGTTCTAGTTTACGCTTCAGATTTCTCGATTTACTACTGAACAATGCGCGTTAGAACTGTTTTGGTGCTAGTATTTCTCTTCGTTTCTACAGGTATGCACGGATAATAATTTGTCGACCTGCTACTGATCCTATAAAATAGACTTAGTAGATGGTCTAAAGTGCTACCAAGGTACGGATCAGCAACTCAAGGTGGGAACCTGCGTGAAGGCAAAAGAATGCTACAAGTTTGATTGTATCGGGCTTAGCAAAGAAGGTAACTAAAAAGATAGTTATGTAGGTATGTACTGTTATGTTTGTATACACATTTACCATAGGCAAAAATAGACATTGTTTTAGCGACGTGTACACGTTATAGACATTGTTTTACACACACAGATACACACTGAAAATTCTAATACACATTACCATACACAAACAGTTCTCACAATGTCTATTTTTCTGTATGTACATTTGATCAGCAAAAATCGATAAAGTATGCTACAGAATCCTAAACGTTCGATGTTTTTGATGCAGTAATAAACAATAGATATCCTCATAAAGCCCCAAATCGCCTAGATAACTCTATTTCAGAGTATAAAGCAGTGGACATCCAGATTTATTATTTTTCTACTAAATTTCTGGCCCAAAAACTACCAAAAAATTTGGATTTTCACTACAACACACATACAGAAATATACACAAAAATACACTTTCCTTTGTTGAATATGTATACGTAAATTAATATACTACACTTGGCAGTAAATGTCTATCTCTTAGACGCAAAAATTTTTTGCGTGTCTGGCCTTAGGGACATGCAATGCGTGCCTAAAAAATGGTAATCGAATCACGCAGTTCACTGAAATTTTCAAAAAAGCCTGATTGACATGTGTCTGCCCAATCACTTTTTCGCACTTTTATTTTCCAATCACATTTATGGTACTGTTTCCCAGCAAGTTAATAACAAATAGCAAGTTAATTAATTTTTGGGCGAAATCGGCTAGTAAATAGCAAATTCCTAGCAAGTTAATTTTGGCAAAGCGCCGCCTAGCAAATAAATAGCTAGTTTATTTCGGATTGAGGGAGCGAGAAATTTGCTAGGAATTTGCTAGCTTCGAACATATTCATCCATTATCCCTATCTTTTCCAGCTTGTCCTGGGACCTAATGTGCTGCCAGGTTGGTCAAGGACCCAAGCTTGGTTAACGCTACGCATATAGCTAAAGTAAGGCTAATAGCCAAGTACGTATATGGACGAAAGTCAGTCTCCAGGCTCACAGTAGATTCGGCAAATAGAAAACTGAAATGAATGTGAATGTGTTCATGTTAGGCATAAACTTATATAGAGTTGCTGGTGCTTCTCTTTCTGCTGTTGCTTGTTCAGCTTGTTGAAACTGAGATACAATGTATAGTTTTGATTTTAAACGGTATCGGGGGTTTCCCTTACAAGACAAACAAGAAAATGCCCAAATGGGTTACTTTTGACGCCCTTTTGAAAACCATGATCCTACTATAATAACTATGGTCATCTTAAAATCGGAAAATCTCGCAGCATTTGGTTAAGCGAAAAATTTGTAGCAAATTCTAGCAAATTGATAGCAAATAGATAGCAAATTTCTAGCAAATAGCAAGTTAATAACAAATTAAATTTTAAATTGCAGTGTCTAGCAAGTAAATAGCTAGTAAATAAAATTCCTGACAGGTACAAGCAAGTTAATAGCAAGTTAATTAGAAAATTAATTAACTGGGAAACAGTAATTTATGGCAAACAAACTGACGCACGGAAAGCGTGGTTCTATGTGAGTACTACTCCAAAAATGGAGGAGCTTCCGGCAGGGATGTGAGGTGTGTTTTTTTCGGTGTTATTTTCCGTTTTTTTCCTGAAGAAAACCGGTTTTTTTCCAAAGGGTCGGAAAAACATAAATCTAGTGTTCCAACGATATCAAAATTCGTCGATGTTCGATATCGATATCGATATCGATATTTTCAACTCAAAATCGATCGATATCGATATCGATATCGATATTTATAGTTATGCAAGAAAATCTCAAGATTTGAAAGAACAAACTGCTCTCACTGGTTATCAGTCACGCACTGATGCAATCAGCGGTCTAATATAAATTAAGTAGAGAATCTAAGAAAGGTACAGGGTGTCCCAAAAAAAATGACAACATTTCTTTTTGCTGCCATTTTCGCAATTTTTGACCAAATTGTCTGAAATTTGAAACACAGGTGCCAAAAAAGTGGGAATTTTATGTGTTAAAATTTGGTGCATCAGGATTGACCCAGTCCTGAGAAATTCAACAATATATAAAATTGAGAAATTTCAATTAAATGTAGAAACAGCATCAAAAATGGAAACTTTTCTTTTTGCTTTGTCTTCTTTAATTTTGGTTGGAATTGGATGAAATTTTGAATATATGCGCAGAATAACGGGTTGATTTGTAGATCAAAAGTTGGCGCATGAACCCAGCCCAGTTCTTGACTACTGTTGCTAAGTAAATTTATTTTAAATATAATTAAATTATAATTTACTTACCACATGCCCAGAGAAATATAATTAAATTAAAATTTACTTACCACATCTGAGAGAAATTTAATTTAATTATAATTTACTTACCACATTTAATTAAATTAAGTATATTAAGTATAAATAAAATAGGCCTGATTTTGGCGGCTAACATCTTCAGCTTTGCTTTCAACTAAGCAAGGATGCTATAACAGTTATCTAGAATGAAAACCAAACGAGGGTATCACAGGTTAAGTCAACAACAGACATAGACAAAGGGGGCTGAGGGGTTTGCAGGCGCAGGCTCTGACCTACCGCTCCTCAGGCTACTGCTACCCCTTCAGGATTTTTTGGAAGAATGTTATGATATAAAAGTATGCCTAGGTTAGGCGTGAATGAGCTCAGACTAGCTTATTTCACCCTTAAAGGAAAAAGCCAAAAAACCTTGATTCTAGCGAAAAATCGGACTTTTTGCCTTACCATTTCATCTCATCAGCCGCCGCTACCACCTCCGGCCAGCCCCTCAGATTTTGAAATTTTATCACCCCTAGCCGAAATGATAGCCCGTGTCTGTCAATAGTAATAATGACAGTTCGTCAGAGTTTTAATAAGAAAGCCCCAATCTCAAGTGGCTTTCCTTCCAGTCAGTTTCTGCTTGCATCCACAACAGATAAAACAATGCCAGTGAGACTGAACATATGCTATCGCATAGCAAAAATGGCTGAAAAGTACCTATAGGCACTCTTAGCTCGGTGGATAAATTGGAGTAGTTTGTTTTGTGGGAGATTAAGAGAAACAAGCGCAAAGACAAAAGGCGGTGGGCGGAAAATTGTACAGTAAGTTTGCCTTGCCATTGAAAGGTATAGATACCGAAAAGCAGGTTCACAGGCAGCACTTGCATGCTGCCAAAAAGGTTCAGCAATAGCTAGGCTTCTGTAAGTAAATTTAAGTAAATTTTAAGTAAATTTAGTAAATTATTTTTGGTAAGTATAATTTACAAATTATAATTATAATTAACTTTCCCTGTTCTCGTAGAAATTTAATTTAATTAAAATTTACTTACCAAATAATTTACTTGTATTAGTAAATTTCTAAACAATTTAATTAAAATTATAATTATAATTTACTTAGCAACGGTATTCTTGACATAAAAAATCCCGATCACAATACAACGACAACATTGATTTTCGCGCCCCTTAGCTGTAATGAAGCTCCTGTAAGCGTAATTCAGTCTGTCACCCCAAACATGCTAAGAAATGTTTATGATACTTATGGGAAACGGTTGCAGCAGTGTATTAACTCAAACGGAGGTCATCTGGATGGTGTTTTACTCCTTAGTTCTCAGAGTTTGCACGTTCTTCATTTTGCTGCAGTAAAAACTCTGATTTTCTTTAGTTTCCAAGTACTAGCGATATGGACTGATTAATGCCAGAACTTTTGACCTACAAAATATCTGCGCATATATTCAAAATTTCATCCGATTCCGATGTAAATTAACGAAGATACAGTAAAAAGAATAGTTTCCACTTTTGATGCTGTTTCTACATTTAATTGAAATTTCGCAATTTTATATATTGTTGAATTTCTCAGGACTGGGTCAATCCTGATGCACCAAATTTTAACACATAAAATTCCCACTTTTTTGGCACTTATGTTTCAAATTTCAGACAATTTGGTCAAAAATTGCGAAAATGGCAGCAAAAAGAAATGTTGTCATTTTTTTTGGGACACCCTGTAGTTGCCCTTCTGAAGCCCTTCAATGAAAAGGTTGACCCCTCAGGCCGATGCCCCACCCTCATTAGGCATAAATGAGCTCAGACAGAATAGCTGTATTTTATCTTATTTTAATCACAAATAGGACACAATCCTTGATTTTAGTAGAAAATCGGACTTTTTGCATTCCTTTCAACCACCCATCAGCCGCGTTACCTCCCCCCAGGATTTAAAAATTTACCACCTCTCAGCCGAAATGCTAGCCCATCTCTGCTTCTGCCCTCCTGCTTCAAGTGTGTACAGTAGAGTGAGCAGCTCTTCAGTGTTGCTGCAGACATTTAAGAACCTAACTGTTGCTGTCTGAAAGCTGAGAATGCCAAGAAATTGACGTTTCTGAGAGCTATCATGCCACTGTTAGGTTTTGACACTATTCCAGGGAAATAAACTTTGTGTCAGTTCTGTTTTTTCCTACTTTTCAGGACAAAACATATCGAAAATATCGATGCAAAATATCGCGATATCGATATCGATATCGATATTGGAAAAAGGGTCGATAATGTATATCGACTTTTCGATATCGATATCGATATATCGTCGGAACCCTACGATAAATCATGAAAAAAAGTCAAGCTAAAAATAGGTAATTTATGTCATTTTTCAGTTAAAAAATGGACTTTTGAGACGTACAACGTATAATAGGCTAGACTGACTCAAAACTGTTAGAAAAACAGCAGAAAATACCAAATTTGGCAATCTAAAACAAAAAGGCAAACTGCTGTAACAAAATTTGCATATAGCGTTTAAAAAAAAACAGGCCGAGGTTTTTTCGGGAAAATATCCAACCCTGGCTTCTGCTAGTAAGGACTATACACACATACACAGCCAGGTAGGTGAGATGATTTTAGACAGCTTCACTCGATACGGCTGCGAAGGCCGTTTCTACAACTGTGCAAGCGAGGCAGTGCGGTGTGCAAAAAGCGGACTGGCCAAATACAAATGCAACGTTTGTTCGGGAGACAAGTGCAATGGGGTTGAAAGTCTAACCTTTAGTTTGATTGCTACTGTGCTATTGTGTTGTTTGACTAGATTTATTGGGTAATAAAGCTTAAACCAAACATCACCAAATCTGCAGGTCCTGAAACTGTTGTTCAGTCAGAGGTTGCCAATGCCAAACAGCAGTGACAGCAGTTTTCAGTACTGTGTGTCTGTATATGAACAAGGAATAGACCAGGGGCCGGTTGCATAAAGGTGTCTAAGTGGTTAGACTAGTCTAAATGTGGCCAAAGTCTAACTGATTAGACCGACTTTCGGTTAGCCGGTTGCACAAAAGTCAGCGGATTCCGCAGTTAGACCAAAGACTGGTCTAACTGGTTAGACTCCGCCGGAGGTGTCTAACTGACTTAGACCAACCAAAATAAGCAGCTGTCACTCAAGTATTTATAAATTAACTGTCAGTGTGAAACACTAGAACAGTGCAGCTTACCTCACACAACATTCTCTTGATCGTACATCTATTTTATGATGGTTAAGTATTACCACATTTGGCAAAAAACTTTCTGCCATGTGCTTGTTTATTGACTGTAAAAAATGCTGTACCAATTTGGAAACTGCTGGATCGATTGGAACTGCAGCTATCTTTTTCAGTATGTATCCCTGCTCAAAATCATCCATTTACTGATAGCTGGTTCGGCAATGCAGTTGGACGATTGCCTTCTCTTTGCGTATGTACACTAATAAACTGCCTGACTGCACCACATACACATAGAAAGTACGCCAGCACAGGGCCAATAGAAAGAAAAGGTGCAATCCTGCCGATTTTGTTGTAAATTCTACCGACCGACATACATTGTACCGGCAGTACTTTATTGCATGTACCAACGATCTTTGAAGTACCAGTCTTGGCTACAACGAGTGACGATTTTAGAAATATCGTCGAAACATTTTGTTCACATGTTCGGCAATTAGTCTCTGACTAGCAAATGTTTTTTAGTTTGTAATCCTTCTAATTGATAGCTGATATTCGGTTTTCTTAAACAATGCAGCTGTTAAACAGCTGTTAGACTAGTCTAAATGCTTGATAGACTAGTCTTACAAAAGCCTAGTCTAACGGTACGTTTATGCAACGCGGCTTTAGCTTGGTCTTTAGATAGACCAGTCTATCGGCATTTAGACCAGTCTTTAGCCCTTAGACTAGTCTAACAGTTAGCCACTTTTATGCAACCGGCCCCAGGACCAATTTGAACAGATGTATATTTCCGAGAAAAGGTTGCAGCTCTGTCGGCAAATTGGCCAGTTTTATCACCAGCTCACACAAAACTACCACAACTAGGTTGCAGAATTGAAGAGTTGTAATCAAGCCAATAGTTACGGTAAATCTGCGTTGTTGTCGTGCGTGCACCTACGCGCTGATGCTACTGACAATGCCAACTTGATTTTTAGTTGTTTTGATTAGTTTAATTGGAACGGTCACACACAGACCAAGACTGATCAGCATCGAAAATGCGTTGATTCTCATTGTGATCCAATCGTACATAGGTGATACTACATCGCGAAACAAACAGTCTGCAGAGATGAATTGGGAGCCATTCTGGTGTGCTGCGTAGACTAGGATGTAAGGGTAGAAAGAAAACAAGCAGGCGTATGGAAAAACTATCAACAAGTACGCATAGCAGTTACCGAAACTGCTATGCTGAAGGGGCATCCAAACGGACAGAAATCTGTCTAATGTAAAACCTAGGTGCACCAAACTTGAGCAATGCGCTGCAACCAATAGCAAGTTCAAATATGGCTGTAGCATGCACTGGTATCTGAAATCACTATAACGTAATGTTACACTCAAACTCTGTAATAATATATACACAGACAGACAGACGGACGGACGGACGGACGGACGGACACAGTCAGACTCATAATAAATACCTGGGTCTGGTATAATCACCCATGAGACAAGTGTGTAGTCTTGCTATACCAGCCAAAGCAAAACCCAACCCGGTGAAAGCATCCTGGAAGGTGAACAAACCAACTAACTTATAAGTGGTGCGAAAGCGCAGTGGCCTATTGGCGACTATAGCAAGCAGGAGTATGAAGTGAACTGCAAAGACTAAAGCTCCCAGGCTCAAAGACATCAATCTGTTTGATATTTTCAACCAGCCACTAGTGTGGGTTTGTATATTCAAATATACAGGGTGCGTCAAAAAAAAAACAACCCAGCAGATTTTTTGCTGTAGCAACCGCAAATCTGAACCGATTTGAATGAATCCTGCTTTGAATGAAAGATAAATAAATTCTTGAACGACTGGTGTAGCTTTTATTAAGATGCGTTGCTTAGTTCCTGAGATAATTGCTTTCAAAATCAAAACAGAGATTTCGGCAGTGCACAACAGAGATTAAAACAACCCAGCAGATTTTTTACTGTAGCAGCCGCAAATCTCAACCGATTTCAGTGAGTCCTATTTTATATGAATGATAAATTAATTCTTGAAAGTTTGGTTAAGCTTTTATTAAGATATGATGCTTGGTTCCTGAGATATTTGCACTCAAATTCAAAACAGATTTTGGCTATGAACAAGAGCGATTTTTATTATTCTGTTGCACTTCATAATAAAACCGATTCCTACTGCTCAGGGCTAACGTAACGAGGTTTTTCTGGTGCCACACATGCTTAGTTTCTTCATTTGTAAAAGTCTTGTTGCCCCTCAGCAGTAGGAATCCGTTTTGTTGTGAAGTGCAACGGAATCGCTCTTGTTTACTGCCAAAATCTCTGTTTTGAGTTTGAAGGAAAATATCTCAGGAACTAAGCATCGTTTCTTAATAGGGCCTTCACCAGTCTTTCAAGAATTTATTTATCTTTCATTTAAAGCAGGATTCATTCAAATCGGTTGAGAGTTGCGGTTGCTACAGCAAAAACTCTGCTGGGTTGTTTTTTTTTGACACACCCTGTACATATACAAATTTGTATATATATACAAATGTTTTGGATATACATATACATATACATATACAAACGGACCGTTGATACAATATTCAATATACATATACAAACAGACTTGATATACAAACGGTTTGTATATTTTCATTTGTATATTTTTGTAGTAAGTAGTTTAGCACATTTTGGTCACGTTCGTACGGTAATTGAGATATTTTTACAGTTTCTTCGGGTGTTTTTGTATTTTGAGCGTATGTCTTCAACTTTTCCAGAAGAATTTGTTAAATTTGCGGTTTAGCCTCGTCTGCATTAAGACAAAATATTATTCATCTTCGTTTTAGAAGTATTTCGCAATGAGTTTGATGTTTGAAACGAAAAAATGGAATAGTACGCACGCTCAACGACGAAATTGATAATCGTAATCGAATCCCGCACGTTTCCCTTTTCCTTTCATCCCAGTTTTAAACGTGTTATTATTTTTTCAGATAAACGCGTTCATCCATTCTCCCTACCCTATGATGCGTAATAACGATTTCCGGGGCTATTTCTGCTTAAAACTATACCTATGTACGAGCCTAGTAGGCCTGAATCGAAGATTAAAGCCAGAACCTAAGCCTTAACATACCTGTTAACCTAAACCTAAGGGGTGTACCTAAAGCGTAAGTTTGAATTTGTTGCTAGCATTTGTATTACTTAAAGATTTTCGACCACCAGTGACTTACCCACACCGCACAAAAAATTTCTTGATATTACAGATCCTAAAATGCCTGAATTTTAGCAACAACATAAATTTTAGCTGGTAAAAATCTTAGACTGAGGGCAGTATCACTTAATAGAGTTCGCGCCGGTTGGGAGAACTGCCTGAAATCGGAATACACTCATGCAATTTGAGAATATTTCATGTTGGCTAGCCTTACAACGCCCTACCATATGACAATGACACCTGTCATGGTACCCCTAACCCACCTGGTTTGTCGAAATCATGCTTTCCAGCAGAAAATTTATAATATTCTTAATATACAAATATACAAAAAAATATGCAATATTGAAATTTTGTTTGTATATGTATATATATATACATATACATATACAAACTAATGTGCATTTGTATATATACATATACATATACATATACAAACTAATGTGCATTTGTATATATACATATACATATACATATACAAACGAAGTAGGCATATATGTGCCCACGTTACCAGCCACATGTGCTGTTGGACATGGTTACGCGATTGCTTGTCAGGTTGTGTCTAAAAGGGAACTGGTCAATCGTCAGACCATCGCAAATAATCTGTCTAGCAAGCCCGGTACACTCATGAGTCTTCGTTGCAGTTAATGATAGGGAAGCTATATGGAAGTTTAATTACTGAGCGTGGTTGGAGGGAGCATGAGATAGAAAGCTGAAGCAGTCTTAATTGGAAACGCAATAGCAGCTTAATAACCACAGTAATGATAGATGGATACAATGGTTGCAGTTTCTCAGTTTCACAGTTTCTCCAAATAGTTGTCTGTCAGCCAATCAGCCTGTGTGTTCTCCTGGTTGGTCAGGCAGTTAGTTGAACCAGTTAGTGGTGGTTGGTCTGGTCAGTGTTTCTTTTTCGATTGCTCGGTGGGTCGGTCGGTGGGTCGGTCGGTGGGTCGGTGGGTCGGTGGGTCGGTGGGTCGGTGGGTGGGTGGGTCGGTCAGTCGGTCGGTGGGTCGGTCGGTGGGTGGGTGGGTGGGTCGGTGGGTCGGTGGGTCGGTGGGTGGGTCGGTGGGTCGGTCGGTGGGTCGGTGGGTCGGTCGGTCGGTGGGTCGGTGGGTCGGTCGGTCGGTCGGTCGGTCGGTCGGTCGGTCGGTCGGTCGGTCGGTCGGTCGGTCGGTCGGTCGGTCGGTCGGTCGGTCGGTCGGTCGGTCGGTCGGTCGGTCGGTCGGTCGGTCGGTCGGTGGGTCGGTGGGGCGGTGGGTCGGTCGGTCGGTCGGGCGGGCGGTAGGTCTGTCGGTCGGTCGGGCGGACGGACGGGCGGTCGGTCGGTCGGTCGGTCGGTCGCTCGCTCGGTCGGTCGGTCGGTCGGTCGGTCGGTCGGTCGGTCGGTCGGTCGGTCGGTCGGTCGGTCGGTCGGTCGGTCGGTCGGTCGGTCGGTCGGTCGGTCGGTCGGTCGGTCGGTCGGTCGGTCGGTCGGTCGGTCGGTCGGTCGGTCAGTCAGTCGACCGGTCGGTCGCGGTGCTAGCGGCGGCGAGGCGATCTGCTAGCTGATGCTCTAATTCCATCTCTCTCTGGTCTCTCTTGACCTCCACTACCTCTGGGCTGACTGGGTAATGCGGCAGGACTTGTGGGACCTGGGCAACTGTCTTTTTAGAGTGTGACTCCACCTGATATGAACACACTGTCCCTTGCAGTAGATCTGTTGACAGGTCTGCGTCTTTTTGCCAAACTTATCATGAAGTTTTCACTGTCTGCGGCAGTTCCACTAGCGTATTCCAAATCTCTCTTCCCTACCTCCTTTTTGGGCCGCGATTGTTATGAGTTTTTGGCTCTGCAGGGCTTGCGCTGGTCTCTCTGCACTCGACTGTTTGCTCTCGGTTCAGTTTTCTGCACGGTTGCGCATCTGGGGTCCTCCAGGATTATGGTGCAGTTTGAATCCACATCAATACGCACTCCCAGTATATGCAGCGTATTCCTGCAGTGCAGTGCATTGTTGCACGAATTTCCAAACACATACAATGACACTGTCACTAACCGCCCTTGTAGCAGTAACTGTACACTGAATTGTCCAACGGTAGCAATCTGTGAGTTGTCAAAATTCACTAGTCATTTGGCTGGCTTGACCACTGTCTGTCTGAAGCTCCTGCGCCACTCTGACTCTATCTGTGATGCCAGTTACATCTGATCCTGTGTCTACCAACATCGGTACCACATGACCCTGGCGTTCCTCGTCCGACTTGATGCAGTAATATACAATACTTATCCTCATAAAGCCCCAAATGGCCTAAGTAACTCTATCTTAACGCTGTCAGAGTTATGAAGCAGCAGACACCCAGCCAGACATTTGATTTTTCTATCATTTCTGGAACAACAACTACCAAAAAATTTGAATTTTCACTACAATACAGATACACAAAAATACACTTTCCTTTGTTAAAAATGTATACATAATTTTCCATACACTTGGTAGTAAATGTCTATACACACATATACATACACATTCGGATAATCCAATACAAAACAACGGTACAGCTAGATAGGTGTAGGTGAGATGATTTTAGACAGCTTCACTTGATACGGCAGTGAAGGCCGTTTCTACAACTGTGCAAGTGAGGCAGTACGGTGTTCAGAAAGCAGACTGGCCAAATACAAATGCAACGTCTGTTCAGGAGACAAGTGTAACGGAGTTGAAAGTCTAACCTTTAGTTTGATTGCTACTGTGCTATTGTTTTGTTTGACTAAATTTATTGGGTAATAAAGCTTAAACCAAACATCACCAAATCTGCAGGTCCTGAAACCGTTGTTCAGTCAGAGGTTGCCAATGCCAAACAGCGGTGACAGCAGTTTTCAGTACTGTGTGTCTGTGTATGAACAAGCAATAGACCAAGACCAATTTGAACAGATGTAGATTTCCGAGAAAAGGTTGCAACTCTGTCGGCAAATTGGCCAGTTTTATGACCAGGTGACACAAAACTACCACAACTACGTTGCAGAACTGGAGAGCGGTAATCAAGCCAATAGTTACGGTAAATCTGCGTTGTTGTCGTGCGTGCACTTGCGCGCTGATGCTAGTGACAACACCGACTTGGGTCTTAGTAGTTTTGATTAATTTAAGTGGAATGGTCACACACAGACCAAGACTGATCAGATTCGAAAATGCGTTGATTCTCCTTGTGACCCAATCGTACATAGTTGGTACTACATCGTGAAACAAACAGTCTGCAGAGATAAATTGGGAGCCATTCTGGTGTGCTCCGTAGATTAGGATGTACGGATAGAAAGAAACCAAGGAGGCGTAAGGAAATAGCATCAACAAGTATGCATAGCAGTTACCGAAACTGCTATGCTGAAGGGGCATCCAAACGGACAGAAATCTGTCTAATGTAAAACCTAGTTGCACCAAACTTGAGCAATGCGCTGCAACCAATAGCAAGTTGAAATATGGCTGTAGCATGCACTCGTATCTGAAATCACTATAACGTAATATTACACTCAAACTCTGAAATAAATACCTGGGTCTGGTAAAATCACCCATGAGACAAGTGTGTAGTCTTGCTATCCCAGCCAAAGCAAAACCCAACCCGGTGAAAGCATCCTGGAAGGCGAACAAACCAACTAACTTATAAGTGGTGCGAAAGCGCAGTGGCCTATTGGCGACTATAGCAAGCAGGAGTATGAAGTGAACTGCAAAGACTGCAGCTCCAAGGCTCAAAGACATCAATCTATTTGATATTTTCAACCAGCCACATGTGCTGTTGGACATGGTCAGGCGATTGCTTGTCAGGTTCTGTTTAAAGGGAACTGGGCAATCGTCAGACCATGGCAAATAATCTCACAAGCAAGCCTGGTACACTCATGAGTCTTCGTTGCAGTTATTGATAGAGAAGCTATATAGAAGTTTAATTACTGAGTGTGGTTGGAAGGAGCATGAGATAGAAAGCTGAAGCAGTCTTAATTGGAAACGCAATAACAGCTTAATACCACAGTAATGAGAGATGGATACAATGATTGCAGTTCTCAGTTCCACAGTTTCTCCAAATAGTTGTCTGTCAGAAAAGCCTGTGTGTTCTCCTGGTTGGTCAGCCAGTTAGTTGAACCAGTTAGTGGTGGTTGGTCTGGTCAGTGTTTTCTTTTTCGATTGCTTGGTCGGTCGGTCGGTCGGTCGGTCGGTCGGTCGGTCGGTCGGTCGGTCGGTCGGTCGGTCGGTCGGTCGGTCGGTCGGTCGGTCGGTCGGTCGGTCGGTCGGTCGGTCGGTCGGTCGGTCGGTCGGTCGGTCGGTCGGTCGGTCGGTCGGTCGGTCGGTCGGTCGGTCGGTCGGTCAGTTGGGGTGCTCTGCTAGCTGATACTCTAATTCCATCTCTGTCTGGAATCTCTCGACCTCCACTACCTCTGGGCTGACTGGGTAATGCAGCAGGACTTGTGGGACCTGGGCAAATGTCTTTTTAGAGTGTGACTCCTCCTTATATGAACACACTGTCCCTTGCAGTAGATCTGTTGATACGGCTGCGTCATTTTGCCAAACTAAACATTGTTGTCATGTAGTTTTTCACTGTCTGCGGCAGTTCCACTAGCGTCTTCCAAATCTCTCTTCCCTCCCTCTTTTTGGGGCGCGATTGTTATCAGTTTTGGGCTCTGCGGGGCTTGCGCTAGTCTGTCTGCATTGTTTCCTTCGTGGTTGTTCCTGGAATTCCTGACCATTTTAAGGTTAATTTGTAAAACTGTCTTTGAAATTTTTCAAGGAAATAGTATTGAAGCATAGCAGAGTAGTGTACCGTGTCGAAAACAAAAACCAGAATATCGTGTTTTACATTCGAATGTACTTCTACCCTTGTTTTCTACCGATAGACAGCTTTTGTTCAGTTAAAAATCGTTTACTTGCGTGTTAAAAAGGCCAATTTAACTAAGACCATGGTGTTTTAACTGGAAAATGGATGTCAATGTCCGCCCCTGGTGCGAGAGAGGCCCCCAGGCCTAGTCGATTTCCGTGGTCAACTCCTGACGTCATTGATCTTTCTACAATGTGGCATGCTATCCTAAACATAGAAATCCAGTCTGTTTGGTTGTTTTGGGATGTTAATTGTGCCACCTTAGTTTGAACAATTCTGCTAAAAACTGCAGATATTTATTAAGCAATGAGGTGTGTGTAGGTAGAAATTCGCAATTCGCTAAACAAACTCTTTGATTTTTGCTCAGCTCAAAACCAGAAATCGGCCAAACTTTGAAATTGTACTGTTTCGGCGAGTACTTTATGGATTTCTCCACGCCAAATAGATAAATCAACTATTTGAATCGTTTAAGGTTCTTCAGAGCATGCACGTAAGTATACAGCATGAAAAGTCAACGACACCTTTGACAAAAAAATATGCAAACGAAAAATATGCAAAATTTTGATATCAGGGTCAATTTTACTGTTGATTGGGTATACCGAACCCATACCGAAAAATGGGTATTTTTGGGAATACCTACCCAATAAATACCTACCCATTCCAGGTATTTTAATAAATACCCATACCGGGTATACCGATTATTTTGGGAATACCCAGGACCAGGTATTTGGGAATCGGTATTTTTTGTCCAGCTTAGTGCAATTTTTATCGAAAATTCCCTATGATCACAATATTTTCTTTGTAATTTTGCATTTTTTGGGCATGCAGAAATACATTCCATTACGATATCCTTCCACAATATCGAATTTGAAGGATTTTTAGTCCTCGCACCCTACTACCTGTCCAAAACTGGCTTTGTTATCCGAAAGCGTTGGTCTAGTTTTGGCTTAACTCCACACTGTTCCTTAGTAATCAAGTCTCTATGTACTAGATGTACAGTACATTCACAAGCAACAGAATATCCCGCCTTTTGTCACTGCTCGTTTGATCTCCATACTGTACACTAGCAGGCCTTAAAACTATACAGTGCAATGGAAGCATTTTTCTTAGCCAAAATTATTTATTGAAACGAGTTTCACTCCCTGGAAAAAGTAATAATAATAATGAAAAAAAATAGAACCCTGGAATGTACTAGCCTCAGGCATATTCATCGTTTATCATTGTCTTTCCCTGCTTGGCCTTGGCTCTACTAATTAATGTGCCGCCTGCAGTCACTGCTACAGGGTGAATATTTTTCCGAAAAAAACCTCGGCCTGTTTTTTTTGAGTTTTTTTGCGGTTTTTTCCGAAATCGCGGAAAAAACTCTAGCTCAAGTTCTCAGTATCCTAGCCTGGTTTTATAATTCTAACGCTTTCTAGCGCCTTCCTCAGTCTTTTCAGACCAGAAATGCACGTGTTATATGGATATAAATCACGAAACAGGCATGAAACAGTGCCTGACAGGTTCCATCAATAACGTTATATGTTAATTTTCTTTACAGCAGTTTTCACTCACGTTTTTGAAATGGGTAAGTAAATTATAAGTTTAAATATATTAAAGGTGAATTTCTGCCTTAAGTAAATTTTAAGTATAATTTTTTATTATATTTTTGAGAAATTTACTAATACAGGTAAATTGTTTGGTAAGGTAAATTATATTTAAATTATATTTCAAATAAATTTACTTAGCAACAATACTTGGTGTAAATTTTGTTTCTCTCCTACTTTTCCACACAAAACTATCGAAAATATCGATGAGAAATATCGCAATAGCGCTAAAGGGTCGATATATCGACTTTTCGATATCGATATCGATATATCGTCAGAACCCTACTGACCAGACCAACCAAACCACCACTAACCGGTTCAACTAATGAGGCCCTCCCATGACAGGAACTAAGGTTATGAGTTTTCGTGCTGGGACCCTAACCTGAAAGACTTGTCATAGGTAAGAAAGTGGGCCAAATTCAAATCACTCAAGTACTGGCACCTTCTACTGAATCTAAATCGTCTTCAGCCTCCAGGCCACCTCTGTTATTCGCTGCCTTCCAGACCGTATCGAATCGGCCGATTCTTGGGATTGTACTTTGTCAAAGATCGATGAGATGCGAATCGTGAGTGGTGGGCAGGATAATCGAAGTGGTTCTGGTATGGTCTGGAAGGCAGCGAATGGCATAAGTGGCCTGGAGGCTGAAGACGATTTAGATTCAGTAGAAGGTGCCAGTACTTGAGTGATTTGAATTTGGCGCACTTTCTTACCGATAACAACTCTTCCTGGTTAGGGTCTCAGAACGAAAACTCATAACCTTAGTTCCTGTCATGGGAGGGCCTCATTGACTGAACAACCAGGAGAACAAGCTGACTGATTGGCTGACAACTATTCAGAGAAACTGAAAACCTGTAATCATAGTATCTATCCATCATTACCGTGGTTATTAAGCTGTTATCACATTTCCAAATAAGACTGCTTCAGCTTTCTATCTGATGCTCCCTCCAAGCACGCTCAGTAATTAAACTTCTATATAGCTTCTCTATCAATAACTGCAACCGAGACTCATCAGTGTACCGGGCTTGCTTGTGAGATTATTTGCCATGGTCGGACGATTGACCAGTTCCCTTTTAGACACAACCTGACAAGACAAGCAATCGCGTAACCATGTCCAACACCACATGTGGCTGGTTGAAAATATCAAACAGATTGATGTCTTTGAGCCTGGGAGCTTTAGTCTTTGCAGTTCACTTCATACTCCTGCTTGCTATAGTCGCCAATAGGCCACTGCGCTTTCGCACCACTTATAAATTAGTTGGTTTGTTCGCCTTCCAGGATGCTTTCACTGGGTTGGGTTTTGCTTTGGCTGGTATAGCAAGACTACACACTTGTCTCATGGGTGATTATACCAGACCCAGGTATTTATTACAGAGTTTCAGTGTAATATTACGTTATAGTGATTTCAGATACCAGTGCATGCTACAGCCATATTTGAACTTGCTATTGGTTGCAGCACATTGCTCAAGTTTGGTGCAACTAGGTTTTACGTTGGACAGATTTCTGTCCGTTTGGATGCCCCTTCAGCATAGCAGTTTCGGTAACTGCTATGCATACTTGTTGATGCTATTTCCTTACGCCTCCTTGTTTTCTTTCTACCCTTACGTCCTAATCTACGCAGCACACCAGAATGGCTCCCAATTCATCTCTGCAGACTGTTTGTTTCACGAGGTAGTACCGCCTACATACGATTGGATCACCATGAGAATCAACGCATTTTCGATTCTGATCAGTCTTGGTCTGTGTGTGACCATTCCAATTAAACTAATCAAAACTATTCAGACCCAAGTCGGTATTGTCAGTGGCATCAGCACGCAGGTGCACGCACGACAACAACGCAGATTTACCGTAACTATTGGCTTGATTACAACTCTTCAATTCTGCAACCTAGTTGTGGTAGTATTGTGTCAGCTGGTAATAAAACTGGCCAATTTGCCGACAGAGCTGCAACCTTTCCTCGGAAATCTACATCTGTTCAAATTGGTCTTGGTCTATTGCTTGTTCATATACAGACACACAGTACTGAAAACTGCTGTCACCGCTGTTTGGCATTGGCAACCGCTCACTGAAGAACAGTTTCGGGACCTGCAGATTTGGTGATGTTTGGTTTAAGCTTTATTACCCAATAAATCTAGTCATGCAACACAATAGCACAGTAGCAATCAAACTAAAGGTTAGACTTTTAACTCCATTGCACCTGTCTCCTGAACAGACGTGGCATTTGTATTTGGCCAGTCCGCTTTTTGCACACCGCACTGCCGCGCTTGCACAGTTGTAGAAACGGCCTTCGCAGCCGTATCGAGTGAAGCTGTCTAAAATCATCTCACCCACCTAGCTGTACTGTTGTTTGGTATTGGACTATCCGAATGTGTATGTGTATGTGTGTATAGACATTTACTGCCAAGTTAATGGTAATTTATATATACATATTCAACAAAGGAAAGTGTATTTTTGTGTATATTTCTGTATGTGTACATTCCTGCATTTTGCAGTTCCGATATCCAGTTCGTTTGAATAAAAGTTTTATAATAATAATAATGTGTGTTGTACTGAAATTTCAAATGTTTTGGTAGTTTTGTTTAAGGTTTATTACAACGCACATGTACACCGGACAGACCAGTAAAGAACCCATAAAGGGCCACATGCGAGGCAATCACCGGGGTCGAACCGCTACTATGTGTCTAACGCTGGGGGCACGGCAGGCTGAGTTGCTACCACTACACCACAGACGCAGACAGAACAGAAATGCTAGAATAATCAAATCTCTGGATGTTCACTGCTTCATTGCTCTGACAGCTTTGAAATACAGTTCCTTAGGCCATTTGGGGCATTATGAGGACATTTGTTGTTGATTACTACATAAAAAACATCGAACTTTTAGGATTCTGTAGCATACATAACCGATTTTTGCTGATCAAATGCACATACACAAAAATACACATTGTGAGCGATGTTTGTGTATGCTAATGTGTACCGGAATATTCAATGTGTATCTGCATGCATGCATGCATGGATGGACTGACCGACTGACTGACTGGCACTCCAACCAACTAACTGACCAACCGACCAAGCGCCTAACCAAGTGACTTACTGAGCGGCCAACCAACCCACCAACCAACTGACTGTGACCGACTGATCAGCTGACTGACCAACTGACCAAGCGACTGACGAAGCAACTGGCTGACCAGCCAGCCAACTAACTGACTGACTGACCAACTGACCGACTGACTGACCAGTCAGTAAGTAAGTAAACAACCAACCAAGCAACAATTGTCTGTCCATCCATCTATCGGCAACTACCTTATGGCGACCCCTTGGCAACGCTCAAACTCTGGATTTTAAGCAAATTCCACCTCCTTCTCATTCTTTATCTCTGTAGCTGAGCTCGCTGGCATTGGAAATCCAGTTTAGCCTTAATAAGGTTTGAAAATATAGAAAATTGAAAATCGCAGAATATATCTTCAGCTAGGCGAAACTGATGTTTTAGGCAAGGGACAATGTTGAAAATTGACTGACAAGGGAGGTAACCACCCAAACCCCCCTAGTACATGTATGTGACGACATCTAAGCTGCTCCAGGCACTATGTTTGTGTGAAATTTGGTTGAACTCTGTTCGCACAGCTGTGCACCGGTGCTATCAAACGTTGGGACACCTGTAGTTTTCCTTTTGCTGTAATCAGCTGGGGATTATCAGAAAGAATTTGTTTCCTTACCCATTCTGCGGCGACCAGCGAAAGCGATTCCTGCTAAACTGAACACCCGCTCCCGCATGGCGCATAGCAGTGTCTGCAGGCGGCACATTAATTAGTAGAGCCAAGGCCAAGCAGGGAAAGGCAATGATAAATCGATGAATATGCCTGAGGCTAGTACATTTCTAACAAATTTCTCGCTCCCTCAACCCGCAATAAACTTGAAATTAAATAACTTGAGTCTTCGTTGCAGTTATTGATAGAGAAGCTATCGGTCGGTCGGTCGGTCGGTCGGTCGGTCGGTCGGTCGGTCGGTCGGTCGGTCGGTCGGTCGGTCGGTCGGTCGGTCGGTCGGTCGGTCGGTCGGTCGGTCGGTCGGTCGGTCAGTCGGTCGTTCGGTCGGTCGGGGTCGGTCAGTTGGTCGGTCAGTCGGTTGGTCGGTCGGTCGGTCATTCGGTCGGTTGGTCGTTCGATCGGTCATGCAAATGTAGACAAAGCCTGGACCACCGTGAAGTAAATTATGTCAACAAATGTCAGAGCTCAGCTACTGCACATTTCCTTTTAACAACAGTCAAAGAGCTATAATCACCAAATCTGCAGGTTTCGGTAATCTTCTTCAGTCATCCTCTGTCCAGTCCATAGTGCTCTGACAGCCCATTTCAGCATTTTGTGTCTGTACATAAACAAACAAAAGGCCACCAGTAATTTAGCCAGATGGGCGTTCCCAACAAAAGGCCATATTTCTGTTGTCAAGTGGTACAGTTTATTGATCACTTGACAAACAACCGTAAACACGGCTATACCACCATCTAGTGCGGCAATCCAGCTCATTGTTACAGTGAATCTTCTCTGCTGTTGTTGCTGCAACTGATTAGGTATGCAGACAGCCCCAACCTTGTTGGTTTTCATCAGTTTCGCCACGATAGGAACATAAAGTGCAGTGCTAATCAGCATCATCAGGTTGGACACACCAATCACACCGATGTAATATGTTGGTGGAACGATTTCACTCAAAATGCAGTCAGCAGAGATCAGGTCTGAGCTGTGCTCATCGGCATAGACGAGGATATAGGGAAGAGAGAAGACTAGAGACAAGTAGGGCATTGTCAGCAGAGCAATAGAGTAGAAACAGTTCAGAGTACTGTGTCGCAATGGCGCAAAGACTGACAGAAAACGGTCTATGCTAACGCACAGATGAACCGGGCCTGTGCATTGGCTGGAAATCAGCAACAACATAAAGTATGGCATCTGAACGCAACAAGAGCTGTAAAAATAACGATTAGAACGCAGATACATGTAATAGGGGGTCTACCCCCACCCAACGTAACAGGGACTAGCCCAACAGATGTTTACCGAGCTCGCAGCCAGTCTCCTGTGATGCAAGTGTGTGCCCTAGCCAAACCAGAGAGTAGAAAGGCTAGTCCGACCATTCCATTTTGAATAGAAAGCAGAGCCAAAAACTTGTAGGCAGTGCGTGACCATAAGGGTCGATTTCGCAGAACGGCAATGACAAGTACCAAGTTAGCTCCAAAGACTGGAAGCCCAATGAAGCTGGAGGTGAATCGGTTTGACAACTTCAACAATCCACAGGTGCTATTGGACATGATAGCGTCAGCTCTACTCAGTAAGTTATCAGCGCTGTTGAGTCAATGCTAATGGGCCTAGCAACCAATTTCCGCTTGCTAGCTTGTTGGTCTTTGTCTCCATTTCCATGGCGGCAGATCGCTGGAATTATTAAAAGCTTATGTAGAGGAAATTTCTGAATCGGTTACTATCAGAACTGCACTGTGAGCTACTGAGTAGGCCAACCAAACTACATATTGTATTTGTTTTAACATGTTGGATGACTATGTTGAAGTGGATTTGGTGTAATGAATTCGAATTTGGGAGCAGTTTTTTTTTTTGGTCTTTTTTAATAAAATGGGGGGTGGGTATTCCGTGGTTTGGTTGGGTTTGGGGGTTTGGGGGGGGTGGGAGAAACTCTATCTCTTTGAGTATCAGGTTGATCATATTTGATCAACCGGACATTTTCGCCGACTCGGAAGTCCGGACATTCGTGGACAAAATGTACCCTACCCGGACAGATTGAAAATCGACGGAAAAAGCGAGCGGACAGCAGACAAATGGACGCCGGACAACATCATGGACATATCGTCCGTCCACCGGACATTCGTGGACAAAATGTACGCTACCCGGACAGATTGAAAATTGACACAAAAAGCGAGCGGACAGCAGACATACAGTATGGACACCGCACAAGATCACGGACAGATTGTCTGTTGACTGGACAGAAAGTACCTAAACAGACTGCACTCCAGTGTGTACTTCAGACATTTTTGCTTTGTGTTGGACCAGTATTAGGAATTAATGAAAGCAGCAGGACATTTACTTAAAACCAAACACGATTAAATTGAATGTTTTTCAACTGCATAACAGGGTGTCTATCACTCTACAACTAAGAAGTAATGATATAAGTACACAACAGACAATCAGCACACAGTGCCAATGTGTAACAAGGATAGACTTAGAAGACAAAACGACAAGATTAAACGACCAGTATGTATAATCAGTTTCAATACTGGTGCTGATGGGAAACATAACAGTATATTGGCTATAACCCATCAGATCTAGACACTGTCCGCCAGACAAAGTCCTCAGCCACTTACAGTCCGCATTCAAAGAGCAACTCAGTAATGACTTCTAATGCACGGTTTTTCGGATCCTCAAGCTTCCGTGTCATCAAATGAATAGTCAACTTGTTTGTGCCAAAGGCGCCAACATGTGGTGTTTGTGCAGAGCGGCACCCTACAAACAGTACAAGCCGTCCGTGTCCAGGCCAGTTGCTGATGCACCTTGCATCGGTTTCTTCTGTATTCTCCAGGCTGTTTTCAGAGACTTGTCCAAATGCAGGTCTCTAATTCTGAGTGAGGTTCCAATCAGCAGATGACCAGGATCGTTCTCATCAACCGGATGTCTGGCTAAGTGAGCAGCTGAAAGAATGATTGAACAGATGGGGGTCTGGGGGTATAGGGGGACCCTTAAGGGTCCCTACTGTATGTTACCTCTACAGGCTCAGCAGCTCTACCTATATTCTCTACTGCCAGACGGCTGAGCAGCCATGACTCTGAAAGAAAAAAATTTTTTAAGATTAATTGCACTAGCTGCTTGGGATTCATGTTTGTCATCAGTGATGAACAAAACGATATGTCCGGGCAGATACACGCCTGTCCGGGCAGACACGCGTGTCCAGCTAGACACAAAAATTTTGTCAAATTTTCTGGCTAGCCTCGGACACTGGGAAACTGAGAGATAGATGGCCTTACAAAACCACAGGAGCGGACAACCTGGACAGAACTGCTGGAGCCACAAGTCCGGACACAACACTTGCACTCAGAGGTTTGTCCTGGAGAGATAGATGTCAGGACAAAATCAAAGGAGTGGACAACCCAGACAGAACTGCTGGAGCCACAAGTGTGGACAGAACACTTGCACTCAGAGGTTTGTCCTGGAGAGATAGATGTCAGAACAAAATCAAAGGAGCGGACAACCCAGACAGAACTGCTGGAGCCACAAGTCTGGACAGAACACTTGCACTCAGAGGTTTGTCCTGGAGAGATAGATGTCAGAACAAAATCAAAGGAGCGGACAACCCAGACAGAACTGCTGGAGCCACAAGTCTGGACAGAACACTTGCACTCAGAGGTTTGTCCTGGAGAGATAGATGTCAGAACAAAATCAAAGGAGCGGACAACCCGGACAGAACTGCTGGAGCCACAAGTCCGGACAGAACACTTGCACTCAGAGGTTTGTCCTGGAGAGATAGATGTCAGGACAAAATCAAAGGAGCGGACAACCCGGACAGAACTGCTGGAGCCACAAGTCCGGACAGAACACTTGCACTCAGAGGTTTGTCCTGGAGAGATAGATGTCAGGACAAAATCAAAGGAGCGGACAACCCGGACAGAACTGCTGGAGCCACAAGTCTGGACAGAACACTTGCACTCAGAGGTTTGTCCTGGAGAGATAGATGTCAGGACAAAATCAAAGGAGCGGACAACCCGGACAGAACTGCTGGAGCCACAAGTCCGGACAGAACACTTGCACTCAGAGGTTTGTCCTGGAGAGATAGATGTCAGGACAAAATCAAAGGAGCGGACAACCCGGACAGAACTGCTGGAGCCACAAGTCTGGACAGAACACTTGCACTCAGAGGTTTGTCCTGGAGAGATAGATGTCAGGACAAAATCAAAGGAGCGGACAACCCGGACAGAACTGCTGGAGCCACAAGTCCGGACAGAACACTTGCACTCAGAGGTTTGTCCTGGAGAGATAGATGTCAGGACAAAATCAAAGGAGCGGACAACCTGGACAGAACTGCTGGAGCCACAAGTCCGGACAGAACACTTGCACTCAGAGGTTTGTCCTGGAGAGATAGATGTCTGGACAAAATCAAAGGAGCAGACAACCTGGACAGAACTGCCGGAGCCACAAATCCGGACAGAACACTTGCACTCAGAGGTTTGTCCTGGAGAGATAGATGGCCCATATGATTTGAGCACATTCACTGTTGTTTGGACAGTTTCCAGACACGTTCAGTGGTTCAGACACCTTGCTGAAATGTCTGAGACAAACTGGAAAAATTGACGAAATTTTGGTGTCTGGCCGGGCACTCCGGCGGACACTTGGAGTGATCCTTAAGGAGCTAGTAGAGGTGATTATTTACAATCTAGAACAGGTGTATTTTCATTTTGAAATTTCACTTCAGTTTTAAAACCATCAGGTAAAAGTGAGCTAACAGGAATGAATAACTAGAGTGAAAGAAAAAGAACTTACCATAACAGGCGAGTCTCACTTCTGTTCTAAGGACAACCAGCCAAGCGAAGCCAAAGGACGCAATGCATACACTAACAATCGACCACTAATATTAACAGCTGAACTTTTGCCAATTATCACACAACACCATGTAGTAGTATCCTTTACGTGCCACCACTAACATTGGTTACCTTACCGGTAAAATTGCATGAGAACGTTGTGTAAAACAATTTTTACACAGTGATTTCCAGGTGAAACAACAACAGCAAAGCAAACCACTAGCGCGAAACCTGAACGGAAAAACAGATTTGTTCTAGTCCGCCGATCTGGACATCTCTGTCCGCGGCTGTCCGCCAATCTGGTCGTCTCTGTCCGCGTCTGTCTGCATCGATGGACGACTACTCTGTCCGCGTCTGTCCGCATCGATGGACGAAAGTGTCCGCATGATCAAACCGGACTCGGATAATCTGTCCGACGCGAATTTTGACACTTTTGCTGAATGTCCGCATTCGGCAAAATGTCCATGCGGACAGGCAGAAAATTTTGAAGACTGATACTCAAAGAGGTATGAGAACGTTGTGTAAAACCGATTTTTAGGGTGATTTCCAGGTAAAACAACAAAAGCAAACCACTAGCGCGAAACGTGAACGGCAAAACAGATTTGTTTGTAGTCCGCCAATCTGGACATCTCTATCCGCCAATCTGGACGTCTCTGTCCGCCAATCTGGACATCTCTGTCCGCCAATCTAGACATCTCTGTCCGGCTCTGTCCGCCTCTGTCCGCCAATCCGGACGTCTCTGTCCGCGTCTGTCCGCATCGATGGACGAAAATGTCCGCATGATAAAACCGGACACGGATAATGTGTCCGACGCGAATTTCAACATTTTGCTGCATGTCCGCATTCGGCAAAATGTCCGTGCGGACAGACAGAAAATTTTAAAGACTGATACTCAAAGAGCTATGAAACAATTTGGTGAACCACTCGCTCTACCGAATATTGCGGTCGATCTGACAGTGAGACGGAATTTGACAGGAGATTTTTATTTTGGTAGAACAGCAAAGGAGCAGTTTGGATTGGGTTTAGAAATTGGTCCGCTGCTCATTTGTCAAGGGTCTAGTTAAGGTGTTTGTCTGGCACCGGCGTATAGCATAATGGTTAGTGCATTGGACCGGAAATCCGAAGGTGCAGTGTTCGATTCCCAGCTACGCTCTTTCTTGCACATGCCTAACTTTTGTAGCTTTTTCCATTGAGAAATAACACAACATGACATGGCCGGGCTGGGCTACCATATAGGGTAGGCCGGGGTAATTCGGCACAGGGGGGAATTCGGCACAAAATTTTTCATTGGAATATTGTGCCAGAACGAAAGAGGCTAGCTGAGTGGTTATTGCTTTTTATAAAGCCTATGGTGTGAAGATGTTGTGTGCAAAATATTGACTCTGTATCTTTAGTCACTCTTGAGTCACAGGCAATCATTTGGCACTCGCTCAAAAAAGTCAATTTTCGAAGCTGAATAAACCTAAAACTATAAGAGCTCGGTCAGATTAAAAATCTGCGATTAGGTTGGTTTAATACAAATATCTTTCCGTGAAAATTTCACTGAAATCGGTGCAGTAGTTGTTGAGAACGAAATGGGGGCAAAATGGCACAAGTGGGCATGCAGATTTTGACATCGATTTTTTGTAAAAACTTTGCTCAAAAACTGTTATTTTGCTTAGTCTATGTATTTTGAGCATCGCCATGCTGATTTACACAGTAACATGTTATTTTACGTTAATTAATTAACTAATTAATGATTTTAATTAATTAATCAAAAATTGTTAATCAACTGCAGATTGCTTATTTTCTTGGTGAGTAAGCCTTTAGCAGTGTTAATAGGATGAAAACATTGACATTTTTTAGACGAAGGCTCGATGTAGCATATTTTTGTGTGTATGCAAATTACGCATTCCTTCAAGGACTGTTACACATACAAAGTAGGTTTTCTGCTTCAAACAAAAGCTAGAAACCTTCAGACAAGAGCTCCATAAAAGTATAACGCTAGAACTCTGCCATTTTCGATTGCCAAGTAGAAAAAAACCAACTTATTTGGGGATCATTTCATCTCAACGTTTAGAAAGCTGTAAAAGCCGCTACAGCTGTAGAATGCTGGCAAAAATTGTACTACAGACTTGGATGAAGTGGACCTAATCGTAGCATTCCTTAAGATGGGGATGTTAGGCATCAAAATCAAATTTTCGGCGTTGTGCCGAATTACCCCACCGGTGGGGCAATTCGGCACATGAATAAAATCGAAAAGGAATCGCTCGCCATTAGTTGTAGAATAGTCGGAATGGCTTCAAACCTTTTGCATAGCGTAACTAAGAAAAATTGAAAAATTCCAGACCAAAAACCAGGTTGCTGCTGCTAAGTTGGGCCGAGATATTTTTGAAAAAGTGAAAATGGTGTGCCGAATTACCCCGGCTTACCCTAGTTCAACAGAAAATTCTAGAAAGTTCTCGAAGATGACAATCGAGACTCCTATACATACAGTGCAGATATGGAAACTGATCGCAAAGAGCTCTCTGTTCTAAAACTGCTCACAAATTTCATGAGATGATGGCGCTCATTCAGTGCTTTGCAACAGCCGTAGTCACAAAGTAGCAGCTTTCAGGAAAACTGAGCCCATGAAATGGCAGTTTGCATCATGACATGCTGAATGCACCTCTATGGGAACTGCCTCATCCTTGCATAACTCAACCACTCGCTTTCATCCGTTTCCGCCTCCCCTGTTTCTTTATTACGTTTGCTGAGCTCACTGCTAATAAATCAAACGGAATACTTAGTTATAGGTCCATCCAGTGAAGGTATATGTAGAATTGCTTGTGGGCTATGTGAAGCTTAACCAAGTAACTCCGCATGGTTTGACAACGACGCCCACAGGGTTACTGACTTTGCCTTTGATTACAAACTAATTGTGTTCCACTTTAACAGCAGAAAGGTTTCAGAAATCTGTTTCTAGCAAAGAAGGATACGGTGCTGCTAGGATGACTGGTTCCTGCAATAAGCGGGCATCAGATGAATTACATGTACGTACATACAGTGCAACCAAACTGATCAAGCATTGATTTCATGTTGAAGCGAGAAAGCAACAGATGATCACTTGTTATCACCATTTCTAGCGATCTCAACTTTCTTATCACCAGCTCGCGTGGTGGCCATCTTGACATTAATCGACTTCACCTTGTCCTTGTCCCTCCCAAGCAGCGTCCAGAACGCATCTCTGATTGTCTCATTCCAGACAAAGTAGACAATCGGGTTGACAACAAAGTCGATCACAGAACTAATAGGTACCACATAGAACACATGCGACTTGGGTGGCACTAAATAGGGTATGATTTGGAAAGTGGTAGCGCAGAGCACATGACAGAGCAGAATCAAGAGAAACTGCAAACACAAACGCTCATTCACCTCAGACTCGGTGTTGGCCTTGTAACGGACATAGAGACTGAAGAAGACAAAACTGTACAGCAGACTGGGCACGACAATGCTACTCATGCCGAGCACAGTGCAAAAGATCTGTACATACAAGATACCAGTGTGGTTGAAGTTGAATGTGAGGAGGATGCGGTCGTAGTCAAACTGGTACATGCAGCAGTGCGTGACGAAAGGAAGGTTCAGAGCAAAGACTAACAGCCACACACCAGCCATTACCTTTCTTGTCACTTTCGGAGAGAACATGCTCTGGTACTGGGAAAAACGACAGACGGCCACATATCTGAAGGTAAATCAGTGGTTTGTTAATTTTTACTTCGGTTCCACTGTCCTTTCAGACAGCTCAGGACATGCCACGCTCATACTGTATCCACTTGATGCAGACCAGGGAGCAAAAGCTCCCAAGTTGTTCCCAAGAATCTGGGACAACCCCTTGTCTTTCTACAGTATCCAGGCTTCAAAATACGGTATACCCCACTTTAGTGGACATGTTTTCCTTTTCCCATGGCACAACTTCTTGTCACCCAGAGGACACCTGGAGGACAACTTCTTGTCCCCCAGGGGACACCCGGAGGACAACTTCTTGTCCCCCGGAAAACACCCGGAGGACAACTGCTTGTCCGCAAGAGGACGCCTGGAGCACAACTTCTTGCCCCCAGAGGACACCCGGAGGACAACTTCTTGTCCACGAGAGGACACCTGGAGCACAACTTCTTGTCCCCTGGAGGGCACCCATAGGAAAACTTCTTGTCCCCTAGAGAACACCCTGAGGACAACTTCTTGTCCTCCAGAGGACACCCGGAGGACAACTTCTTGTCCCCCAGAAGGACAACTTCTTGCCTCTTCTGTGGATGACGTCATGCACTCATCCTCTTGGCATGGCAAGTTTCTAGCCGCAAAGAGTTGGTTGTTGGCACAACGCTCCAGTCAGGCCACCGAAAGCTGGTTACAGCGAGTAGGTAAAATGGCAACCGACTGCATCTGCCATTGCACCGAAGCCACTCCAAAAGCATGCCACGTTGGAGGAGAAAATCAACGATGTCAGGACCTGTCTGACAAACCAGCAATAAGGCCTATACCGATTTAGTCCATAAGGCCGGGCAGCCGTTGGGATCTGAGAGCACCATGACGTCAACGCGCCAGGCACTCTCTTAGTACCTTTCGCCCAACAGCATGGTTAGAGTGGCTGGCAGTAATAGAAGGGAAACGTGCGAGATGATGAACCATGGGGTCATGCAATGGACCACTTAGGTCTGAGTGTGGGTCCATAAGGTCCCACCACACATCGGATCGGATCGGACCACTGACACCAACACATACCTGTTGAAGGCCAGAACAACCATGTGAATGCACAGACAGCTCCAGGACGCGGACATGACCACTGGCAGCCAGTGGGAAACGAAGGTGCCTGGCAATTTTGCCCAAGATGCCAGCGCCGAATAGCCCATGCTCAGACATCCGATGGCGTCTGAGACACTGAGACTGAGTATGAGAGCCAAACCCGACTGCTTGCGCCAATCGCATTTGAATGCGATAGCAGAGAACACACAGACCTGACCCAGAAATCCAGTCAGAGATAAAAGGATGATGGAGAGAGCTACAAGTGAAAACAGACCCATAGCAGCTGGCAAATGCAAGGTGAATGTCTTAGTTGAGAGCAGTTTATGAGAACACAGTCTGGTATGGTTGCTTCATTAGGAGCCGCATGAAGAATCATTATAAGGATTCCTGTTTGCTTGTACCCAGTTTGATCAAAATAAGTGTGGACGCATTTTGGAATTCAGCACATTAATCGCGCGTTTTGCTATAGCCCGAAGGTGTAGCCGTCAGTCGATCATTTAGCTGTTTTAATACAGGCAGAAGTGCAAAATTATTTTCATGCAAAATAATCACAAGATTCGGAATTTTAATTTTTCTTAAATGTTCTTTTGCATACAGTAGTTCACATGTAAATAAATATATGGGCCATGCATGGGTCTGCGGGGTTTGCCCACCAGCAATTTGGGCTCCACCCCCACCCGCCCTCCTGTAACGGAGTTTTCTTTCTTCAAAGACCGACGCATCAAAATAGCTGCCCTCAAATGACCCGTCAAATCGGTGGGTAGACCCACCCCTTTTAGCTCTAAAACGCTATTTGGCAGCTTAAGTTGCGATTTTAAGTCCTATTGTTCATCAAAACCCGCTAAAAACAGATTTTCAAACAGAAATTTATGTGTTTAGTGATCATAATTATTTATAAACTAACGAATTTTACATTCAAATATCAATTATCGAGTGGTTTTTGGCAAAATTTTAAAATTTCAAAATCGTCCAAATGGTCATGTCATACATAATTTGAAAGCCCTTCGCCTGACGAGTCTAATGGCTTTCACAGCACTCCCTATGAAAAACTCGTACCTTGTCCTTTTGCTTCTTGTCGTCTTCGGGAGGTTTCCAGGTTGTAGACAAGGCTTTCCGTTCTTGTTCTTGGTTGAGGCCGATCCGATCCGATTTGTGGGTGGCCTTACAGTCTACGATCAGACTTGTTGTCCATTTCGCTACCCCTGTGATTCATCATCTCAGACGTTGCCCTTCTTTCACTGCCAGCCACTCCTAGCCATGCTGCTTGGTGCCAGTCAGCAGAAGGGCGGCCGGCGTGATGATGCCATGATTCTGACAGTTTCCGATGGCCGCCGGTGCCTCAAATGCCAGAGGGCTCCCAGCATAGTTGGTTTCTCAGACAGCTTCTGGCATCATAGATCTTCTCCTCCAATGTGGCATGCTTTGTGGAGCGGCTTTGGTGCGATGGCAAATCCAGTCAGTTTATATTTTACCTACTCACTGTCAGCAGCTTTCGGTGGCCTAGGTGGAGCTTTGTGCTAGTGACCAACTCTTTGCGGCAAGAAACTTGCCGCGCCGAGAGGATGAGCGCACGACATCGCGCACAGTGGCTATGCGGCCTAAACCACTACACCAACTGTGCAGGCCTTGGTTGAGGCTTTGGGACCTTGAGGGGAGTGCTCATTGGTCGAGGGGAGTCCTTTTTCTTGGCCCTCTGAAATTTGTCTTGGTCTTCTATGTGACTGTTCCTTTGCTGAGCTGGCAATCTTGATTTGGTACAGTTTGGTTGAAATTCTGGGTGGTCACTTGAACTTTGGTTCCTTGAATTTGTCTTTTAATTCCATTGCCTTTCTTGAGGCAATCCAATTTGGGCAACAAGTGGATGCAAGGGACTTTGGCTAAAGCGCTCCTTCTTCTTGCTGCTCTGCATGAGCCGGTTGGAGTTTGAAGTCAGTGCCAATGGAAGTTCGGATTGAGTAGACCTGTGGAAGACTGTCATCCAAAATTCTTGCGAACCAACATGAACTGTTGGAGGTCCATTGAAGGTCATGATGCTAGCAGCACTGAGCGTGACATGTGTCCCAGCACCTTGAACCACTTGAGTATCCTTGCCCTTGAGGTTTGAGTGCCAAAAGGCAGAAAGCGCGATCCAATGTGGTGGGGGCCATACAATGTATGACCTTACAATCAGACCTGCGCGGTCCATTTTGTGACCTCCGATATCGTCATCTTGGACGCTATGCCCATCTTCCATTGCCAAGCCACTCCTAGCCATACTGTTGAGTGCCAGTAACTAAGAGAGTGCCTGCCGTGGTGACGACATGGTGATCTTATTTTTCTCCAACACAAGCATGCTTTGGGGAGCGGCTTTCAGTACAATGGCAGCTCCAGTCGGTTCCCATTTACCTACTTGCTGTAACCAGCTTTCAATGGTCTAGGTGGGGCTATGTGCCGATGACCGACTCTTTGTGGCAAGAAACGAGGGTGAACATACGATGTCACGCACAGCGGCTTAGCGGCCTAAACCACTACAGCAACTGTGCCGGCAAGGCCGATCTTTTTTCCTCCCATCCTCAACCGATGTTTAGTGTCCAGATCAGATTCAGAGTTGCAGCTTCTGTGACTTCCACATTCAATCAGTGGTCGGCATTGGCACTCCATGGCTAGATTTGGCTTTGTGGATTTGAGCCAGTTGAAGGAACCACTCACTGCTACCAAATACTGCGGTGGATCTGGCTAAATGAGATGGAATTTGGCAGCAGGCTTATATTTTGGTAGAGCAGCAAAGGAACATTTGGGAATCGCTTTAAAAATAACAGATCAGATACATTTCAGTAACATTAAAAATATGGCATGGCAGCATTGGCTGGTCTGCGCCCTTATAGGGTTCAACAGAAAATTATAAATGTTCTAGAACATGGCAGTGCACACGCCTATACAGACAAGGCATAGAAGGCTACGCCCAGCAACCAAATCGGCGGTCACGCACAGAATGTTCTAGTAACAATATTGGCACGCCTAGACTACTTTGTAGTAAAGTGACGTCATAATGACGTCATCGCGTCCACAACCATTGGAATGGAATTCAACAAAATTTCACACAAATGTATCGCAAAGGGCGCCGGCATGTTGGTGTAGTGGTTTAGGCCACATGGCCACTGTGCGCGACGTCGTGCGCTCATCCACTCGGCGGGGCAAGTTTCTTGCCGCAAAGAGTTGGTCGTCGGCATAAAGCTCCACCCAGGCCACCGAAAACTGGTTACAGCGAGTAGGTAAAATGGGAACCAACTGGATCTGCCGTTGCACCGAAAGCCGCTCCAAAAAGCATGCCGCGTTGGAGGGAAGATCAATGACGTCAGGAGCCGTCTGAGAAACCAGCAATAAGGCCAATACCGATTTGGCCACTTGGCCGGGCGGCCGTTGGGAGCTGTCGGCACCATGACGTCACCACGCCAGGCACTCTCTTAGTACCTGGCGCCCAACAGCATGGCTTGAGTAGCTTGGCAGTGAAAGAGGGGCAAACGTCCGAGATGACGATATC
This sequence comes from Sabatieria punctata, assembly GCA_030248155.1. Classification (NCBI taxonomy): domain Eukaryota; kingdom Metazoa; phylum Nematoda; class Chromadorea; order Araeolaimida; family Comesomatidae; genus Sabatieria; species Sabatieria punctata. The sequence continues at coordinate 75,690 of JASANB010002177.1, forward strand.
AGGGGTCACGAAATGGACCGTGCAGGTCTGATCGTAGGGCTGTACATCGTACGGCCCCCCGCCAGATCGGATCGGATCGATCGCAAAGGGCATCTTTAGAGAACTCTGTCAGTTTTGGGCAATGTCCATTGTGAAAGACACGTAGACTGACTTGTGGGCTATGTGAAGCTTAACCAAGTAATTCCGCCTGGTTTGACGATCACGCCCACAGTGTTACTGACTTTGCCTTTGATTACAAACTACTTGTATCCCACTTTACCATAGCAGAAAGGTTTCAGAAATCTGTTTCTAGTAAAGAAGGATATGGTGCTTCTAGGATGTCGCTTCCTGTTCCTGCAATGCACAGGCATCAAATGAATTCGAAGCTTCATTCTACATGTAGGTACAGTACAACCAAATCGATCAAGCATTGATTTCATGTTGAAGCCAGAAAGCAACAGATGATCACTGGTTATCACCATTTCTAGCGATCTCAACTTTCTTGTCACCAGCTCGCGTGGTGGCCATCTTGACACTAATCGACTTCACCTTGTCCTTGTCCCTCCCAAGCAGCGTCCAGAACGCATCTCTGATTGTCTCATTCCAGACAAAGTAGACAATCGGGTTGACAACAAAGTCGATCACAGAACTGACAGGTACCACATAGAACACATGCGACTTGGGTGGCACCAAATAGGGTATGATTTGGAAAGTGGCAGAGCAGAGCACATGACAGAGCAGAATCAAGAGAAACTGCCAACACAAACGCACATTCACCTCCGACTCGGTGTCAGCCTTGTGACGGACATAAAGACTGAAGAAGACCATGCTGTACAGCAGACTGGGCACGACAATACTACTCATGCCAAGGACAGTAGAAAAGACCTGTAGGTACAAGATACCAGTGTGGTTGAAGTTGAATGTGCAGAGGATGCGGTCGTAGTCAAACTGGTACATGCAGCAGTGTGTGACGAAAGGAAGGTTCAGAGCAAAGACCAACAGCCACACACCAGCCATTACCTTTCTTGTCACTTTCGGAGAGAACATGCTCTGGTACTGGGAAAAACGACAGATGGCCACATATCTGAAGGTAAATCAGTGGTTTGTTTGCTTCAGTTCCACTGTCCTCTCAGACAGCTCAGGAGACTCCGGACTCCAGACTCATACTGTATTAAGAGTCGATGTCTGAATCAGGCAACCCTCCCTATGCACAAAAATAGGTCGACCTCTCCGATTTTGCTCAAAATTTGCATAAATGATGTACCTTAGGGGAAACCAATGTGTACCAACTATCAGCCCCCAACTCCGCCTAATATGAAAATTACGAGGGGTCAAAGGTCAAATTTGGGGTACCTTATTCGGTAGTTATAGCGATTTTTTTTCATTTTTTATGACCCAAAAATCGTTTTTTTGCCCACTGCAAAAAAAATTCCCTCCTACCCCCCCCCTTTTTTATTTCATTATTTGATAGCCGTTGATGAGAGCTTTAATTTGATGTAAAATATGAGCGATTTCACTGGGGCATTTTGGAGAAACTTGCATTTGAATGTTGCTACCCAAGCTGACTGCTGCGAAATTTCTACTGTAAGAACTGCCCGGAAGTGTGTTAGTTTGCATCCCAGTAAGTTCAGGATTCTTTTACTGTATAGAGCGTTTCTTGAGCTATCACTTGATTAATTGAGGTTGAGATACATACAGTATGACTTTGTATCAAAACTGTTCCAAGAACGTTGAGGATCCTTTTTGCCATCTCAACAGCATAGGCTCAGAGTTGAGTAATCTGGGTCGCTGTCCAAATCCCAATCATCAACATTTCTTCTTTTTGTTGGTGTAAACAGCTTCCATGGGCGCTCATTCTGACCAATCCAGACTGGAGGACCATCAATGAATTCGTAATATTGATGACTTTCAATAGCTGCTTTCTCCTGTGAAATTTGCATTTGAATGTTGCTACCTAAGCTGACTGCTGCGAAATTTCTACTGTAAGAACTGCCCGGAAGTGTGTTAGTTTGCATCCCAGTAAGTTCAGGATTCTTTTATCAGAAGCGACAGGTTGACACGTATTTCAACTCTAAACTTTTGAGTTTACATTAGCCGTGACATAACAGTATTGTGGTGCAGCATAAGTTGCTTCAGTCATTCGAGATGTTCTTTCAAGTTTGCCAGCATTTCATCATCCGCAGGAGTGACAATGTTTTCATCATCCAGGTAATCATGCCGAGGTGCAAACCGGTTTTCTGATGTGTCTTCTGGCTTGTCAACGTTGTGCTGCTCAACTGCACCCTTCCTTAGCTTCTGTGACATTCTTGAGAAGTATGCAAGAATTTGTTGCTCTGTCAAATGTTCATTCACATTGAAGAGAAGAACCTGAAGCATTGTGTTGAACATTTGTTCAAATGAACGAAGTGACATGGTGCATATAATCAGTGGCGTATCCAGGATTTTGGAAAGGGGGTGTGTGTAAAATTTTGAAAGTGCCTGGTTGGGCCGCTGCCCAACCAGGGTAAGAAAATTTAGCAAAATTAGCCTTCAAAAACGCGTTTAAAACGCATTCCGAGCTTAAAATTAACAGAAATTACAAGTTTTAGTAGTTTATAATGGCCTGGTTGGGCTTCTGCCCGACCAGGGCGAGAAAATTTTGAAAATTTGGCCTTCAAAAACGCATTTAGAAGGCATTCTGAGCACAAAATAGACAGTTTTAGTACATAATTCATTAGATTCTTATATTTTGACAGACTTTTTCTTCCTACCCCCACCGCAAAGGGGGGTGTACACACCCTACACCCCCTGGATACGCCACTGCATATAATGCAGCACATGTTTTTGTTATAGTAATAGGTGAATAGTACCTCTACGGGTTTTTCTCATGTCGCTGGCCACCTGCGCTGCGTTCAATTTCTGTTTTGTTTGTTCACCTTCAAGAAACTTGCTCTCAAGGTACTGCACCTGTTTCTTTGAAAAATGAGTGAAAGCAGATGCTTCACGCAAGGCCCACCCCTGTTCAAGAGGTTGCATCTCGCTTTGATGGCATGCGCTTTTTTGAGCAGCATGCGTCTCCAACTCCTCATTGATGTCAGCGCAAAGGTCATCCATAGCTTTAGAAGTGTGCAATTCTTCCAATCGAGTAACGTACAACCCTAAGAAACCTATTTATGGTAAGACATATAGAAGTAAGAATTAAACAAGAGGTAAAAGTACAGTTAAACAAGTAAGCATATGTAAATGTAAACATGCCTTGAGCTGCATCCAAAAGAGTGAGTCTTTCAGGTTTGTACTTGTGTTTTCCACCAGCAACATGCCGAATTAGATTTGCGTAATAGTAAAAATGGGCGGTACATCCTGGTTCTGGACAGTCGTACAGCAAATCACGTTTGAACTCATAGCCGGACTCTGCCGTCGCTCGAGTATTCAAGTTTGGTTTATTCTATTGCTTACAAAAGGCATACTATGAGTAGGACCAATGGGATGAGTAGAGATTCCGTTTTTGCCTTTTGAACATGAAAAATCTTTCAGGTCTCAAGTTCATTCTGAGTGAATGGTTCAGTGGTATCAAAACTCACTGGAAGAACAGTGACTCGGGTGTTGTTCAGAAAGATAGTGAAAAACTAGGTCAGTCTTGTTTAGGAATCAGATTATTTTGTCAAAGTTCAGTACTGAGTTTAATTTACACAGAAATACATACTTCAGGTGTGTACATATTATTTATCAAAACAGCCAATATCAACGGTGCTGGTGTTCTTACCAGCACATCCCAATCACTGTGTCGTTTTGCGGCACTGAAGGGCGCACAAGAACAATGAATTTACCATTTGTGTTTAGCCAGCTTAGCGACGTGTCTGCATAAACTTTGAAGTATAGCCAGAGTAACAGAAGATGTTGTCATGTATACTGTTTGATGTTTCTTTAGATTTGAAAGGAATGCTGTCCACACATTTCCGCTTTTCAGACTTCGCAAGGTTGGGTCAGTGACCCACCTTCTTCTATCCGTACATTCAACTGAAGATACCTGGTGATAAATTCGTTACAACTGCCTTAAAAAGATACGGTGTGTAAAATGCACATTCAGGGCAGTACAACAGATAAAACTCTTCGTTTGGAACCGGTATTCACAGGAGAAAGCAGCTATTGAAAATCATCAATATTACGAATTCATTGATGGTCCTCCAGTCTGGATTGGTCAGAATGAGCGTCCATGGAAGCTGTTTACACCAACAAAAAGAAGAAATGTTGATGATTGGGATTTGGACAACGACCCAGATTACTCAACTCCGAGCCTATGCTGTTGAGATGGCAAAAAGGATCCTCAACATTCTTGGAACAGTTTTGATACAAAGTCATACTGTATGACAAAGTCATACTGATTGATCAAGTGATAGCTCGAGAAACGCTCTATACAGTAAAAGAATCCTGAACTTACTGGGATGCAAACTAACACACTTCCGGGCAGTTCTTACAGTAGAAATTTCGCAGCAGTCAGCTTGGGTAGCAACATTCAAATGCAAGTTTCTCCAAAATGCCCCAGTGAAATCGCTCATATTTTACATCAAATTAATGCTCTCATCAAGGGCTATCAAATAAAGAAATAAAAAAGGGGGGTAGGAGGGAATTTTTTTTGCAGTGGGCAAAAAAGCGATTTTTGGGTCATCAAAAAATGTAAAAAGATCGCTTTAACTACCGAATGAAGCCATGCAGAAATGCGCCGTGTAGCCCGTTGGAAAGCCAAGAGAAAGCTCTATCGTTTAAAAGAAACCCGAACACCGTGCGTTGAAAATTGGCATAGTTATGCTCAATCGAATAAGGTACCCCAAATTTGACCTTTGACCCCTCCTAATTTGCATATTAGGCGGAGTTGGGGGCTGATAGTTGGTACACGTTGGTTTCCCCTAAGGTACATCATTTATGCAAATTTTGAGCAAAATCGGAGAGGTCGACCTATTTTTGTGCATAGGGAGTTCACTACAGGGTTGCCGGACTCAGACACCCACTCTTAAAGCCTTTGAATGGAGTGACCTGTCTACCCTCCCCTTTACTGTCATGAGGTCCAACGCCAGCTCTGCTTCCATTTACCTTGTACGTTTGTTTGTTTTGTTTTTGAGCTCCACTGTCCTTTCGGACAGCTCAGGACACCCCTCGCTCTTTTCAGAGCCCTTCAATGGGGTAGCCTTGTCTACAAAGAACCCTCCCCTTTGCTGCCATTGGGTGCAACGGCAGCGCCGGTTCGGTTCCCATTTACCTACTGGCCATCACCGGCTTTCGGCGGTCTGGGTTGGGCTTTATGTCGACTACCTCCAGTCGCTTTGACTGGTTTCGAACCCACAAACAACCGGTCTCTGGATGCCGGGGCCGTCTTGACACACGGATAGCGTAAACTACCCATGGCCAAGACGCGACTGCGGCCTTCTTGCCTTCACTGGCTTTTGGGTGGCCTGGGTTGGGCTTGCGACATGTCGACTACTTCCAATCGCTTCGACCAGTTTCAAACCTATAAGCAACAACTCAAGCAGATGCCGCAACACACAGGATATCATTGCAAACTACCCATGCCAACGCAACTAGACATAGGAGTGACCACTGACACCGACACATACCTGTTGAAAGCCAGAACTACCATGTGAACGCACAGACAGCTCCAAGACACTGACATGACGACAGGCAGCCAGTGGGAAACGAAGGTGCCTGGCAATTTTGCCCAAGATGCCAGCGCTGAATAGCCCATGCTCAGACATCCGATGGCGTCTGAGACAGTGAGACTGAGTATGAGAGCCAAACCCGACTGCTTCCGCCAATCGCATTTGAATGCGATGGCACAGAAGACACAGACCTGACCCAGAAATCCGGTCAGGGATAAAAGGATGATGGAGAGAGCTACAAGTGAAAACAGACCCATAGCAGCTAGTAAATACAGGGTGAGTGTCTTAGTTGAGAGCAGTTATTCAGAACGGAGCTTGCTATGGTTGCTTCATTAGGAGCCGCATGAAGACTTATTTTAAGGATTCCTAATTGCTTTGCTTGCACCCAGTTTGATCAAAATATGTGTTGACGCACTTTGGAATTTAGCACATTAATCGCGCATTGCCCAAAGCTATAGCCGTGGACCGATCTTTTAGGTTTCTTGATGCAGTTGGAAACGTTTTCGTAAGATTCGGGGTTTTGATTATTTCTTCATTAATTTTGATTTTTGATTCATTGATATTGATATTTATTGATTTTGATTAAACTTCAAAACATGATTTTAAGCTCGTGCTTGCTCGTAGGATGAAAGTTGGCACACACACAGATGCGGCCAGACTCGGAGATTTCGAAAATGGTATCTAAAGTGCGGTTGAATGCTCCGTACCGGAGTTATAGGCTAAAAGCGCGGTTTTACACAAATTTTGTGGTACACCGACAAACACGTTTGACCAAATTTTCATACATTAGGATCCTAGGCCAGGTCCAGTTTTTATATATAATATAGCCTAGTAAATTCTCTACATGCATGCAAAATATAGCCGAAATCGACTCATACCGTTAGGTCGAAATTCGCCCTCAAAGTCAAAATCAAAGTCAACATCGAAACCACCACCACCACCACCTAACCAATTTAATTTTCGTGCCCATCTATACTCCTGACTAGAAAAATCCTGACAGGGCCGAGTTTTAATAAATATCGGCCGTGTTCTCACCGCCCAACCATCAGCATCTGAATTAAACAGGTAAACATTACTACGCTATGCCAACGTTAATAGGCCCCTGCACCTCCAGCATAGCGCCCTTTACTGCTATCGATAATAAATTGAGAGTAATGTTTAAATGCCGACTAATTAATGCGAGTGGGATTAGAGTGCGTCTGATTTAGATGCGCAATTGTGAAAATGCGGGTTGGTCGCCTGTGCCTTGTTAGCTTACTAGCTTGTCTATGTGTGCTTCCATTCTACTGGATATTTTCGCTTCGAACTGGACTAATGTGCACCGGTTTCGGCTATGCGGTGCAATTTGACTTTCCTTTGAAATTCGATAAAAAAACAGTGCTCAAGCACGAAACAGAAAGTTATACTATTACTATTCTTATTCGGTCCGACCCTAGAAACATAGAGCACAGGAAAGTACTGCGAAATACGTGGGTTGGAACGGCAAGGAAACTTTCGATGAAGGCTTTATTCGTTCTGGGACTACCGAACGCTGACGATCTGGACTCTATAATTAATGAAAGCTTACAGTACCAAGATTTGCTGGTTTTCCAAGACTTTATCGACGATTACCACTGTCTCAGCATGAAGACTCACCACATTTTGGAATGGTTTTCCAGAAATACAAGCCAGAACTGTTCTAACCTGTTATTGTGGATAAATGAAGACGTCTTGTTTTACCCAGAAAACTTGCTAAGATTGGTAGTCGATTTCCAAGTCTTGAAAGAGAAAAACTCTATTCTTGGAGGCTGTACATGCAACGCAACAGAGTGTCAAAGAAAATTTTATGGAAAAAGCAACCGTTTTCGCGTTCCCAGGTACAAATCTGAAACCAAATCCCTATTCTGAGAATTTTTAGAGGATAGCAGATCACGGTAAGCGTCTAATCCACACTTGGAATAGTTTGAGCGAACCAAAAAATGCGGTTGCCCCATTATATTTTACAGTATGGGCCAAAAAATTAGCAAAAATTTATCGGAAATTTTATTTCAGCGCAGCGTCCATATAATTAGCCAGATTCGTCTAAAAGCTCACCTGAAGGCACTGATACCACATTTATCAATACGCTTAAATTAGCTCTTTGTTTTTCTCATTTTCATTAAGTCGGAGTTTATTAATAAGAACCTTCCCCCTCTGCGTAAATGAACATGTTGACGTTTTCAAGCCACCATATTTATAGCAATTGCTTAGATTCAAGCTTAAAGTTAGTCTATGCACCCAGAAGACCGAGCACAAAATGCACATGACAATCTAGCATCTGACAAATAAAGACTCCATTCTACTATAAACTGTTTTCGGGTGGAGGAAAAGGGCCATCTTCCGTCTTCCACTGAGTTAGAGATAACCGTCGTTTATTAAAAAGCGGTTTCGCAAAACGGATACAATATTCGTGGTGATTCAGAATGGCAATAAGCCCTCTGACTTCCGATTGTTTGGCAGGTTATAGTACATATGTAGTTTGAAAAATTGATATTTCAGTTACAAATTCTACATTCCATGGGCGATGTGGCCGGAGCCGATTCCAGATTTCTGTCTTGGTTATGCCATTCTCTTAACCGAAGATGTAGTTCAAAAGCTGCTAGCACGAGCGAACAGACGCAGCAGCTCATTTCTGAGAACTTTCTGGCTTGATGACATACTATTCACCGGCATATTCCGGCGGGAAGCTAATGTAAAAATAAAAAATTTCTATGCGGCCTTCCCAAGAGAGCTGCCTCCGTATATGCCCTACAGTTGCTATGGCTTGGAGAATTACTGTGTAGCAGTTCACTTACATAACAAAATGAAATTCTTTCAATATGGTTGGAACACGTATGCTAAGAGGAAGAAATCGACGCAGATTCTGAACTGAATAATTTTAGTTGGTCTGATAGTATAGCCCATCTCAAGCAAGACACCAAAAGCTGGAACGAGTTATGAACAGAGCTTTTAACATGCTATGTACGCGAGACTGACCCACTCTGTTTAGGGGGCGTCCATAAACGACGTCGTGCCGATTTTTCGGCCCCCTCCCCCAAAAATCGCCTTGCGTCATTTTGTGGGACCCTATCCGCTAAGCCGATGTCGTTTTCGGTTCCCACCCCTGATAAAAGGGCAGTACATGCAGTACTGTCATGTTTTCTTGTTGCCATACTGCATACTGCAATTTAATAAAAGCCTACTAGCCACTCTGGGAACCTTTTCGATATTTAGAACCTTTGCTAGAATGTACAAAAATTGAAAATAACACAATCAAGGTTGCCAAAAATTCCGAAAAAAGCGATGTCGTTTTTAGCTAACCCCCTCCCCCTCCTGGTGCGTCGTCTATTGTCGCATTTTAGCCGACCGCCCTCCCCCCTCTGGAACGACGCCGTTTATCGACGGCCCCTTACTTCGTGTTTTCAATCGCTTTGCTCAGTACACTGTAAAACATTGCAATTAAACATACTTCAGTGACTAGAAATGCTCTTATTATGTTCAGTCATCCATATTGTGTTTGGTGCCTCATAAATTTCCCAGCTCCATTTGCAAATTGCACATCGATCCAACCCGCCCACCGGTGACATTGTTGACATGTTTACATATTCGACATAAAGCCACTCTAAATCCCAGCAACACCTACCCTGCCTCCACAGATGGAGAGCTCGAAAATTTTCCGCTTTGGGGTATGCCCCATTGATATGAACCGGTTTCTCAGCCACAACTGTACAATAAACCAGCTAACTTTCAAGATGAGAGACAGTTCATCTGATCCCTGTGCGACAACGCATGTCCTAATGCCAATTATAGCGGCCATACTTCAAATCCTGAATGTCCCTGTGCATCTACATGTTCTGGGCTTCAAAGAGTGGGGTTCATACGCCAATGACACCTGGCATGGTGGCCTTGGTATGGTGCACAATGGATCCCTGGACATGATTGGAGTACATCTGACAGAAACTGCCTTTCGACGAGAACACTTCGACTTCTCTCTGCCGATTCTGCAAGAGAAAGTGGTGTTTTTATCAAAGACCGGTCCGCCAAGCATAACCAGAAATGGAAATCTAGTCTTTGAAGCGTTTCATTGGCACGTCTGGGCACTTTTAATAGGTTTAGCCATCTTTATCAAGCTATTGCGACTCTTAGCAACCTGGAAGAGCAGAGATCGCCGGAGATTGATGCTTATCTTTGCTCTCGGCTTTACACTGTTTGCTGCTCTCTACCAGTGTCTGCTTCTCAACAGCTTACTGAATGTTACAGCCTCTGTACTGTTCAAAAACGAGCGTCAACTGCTGAAATTGATCGAATCAAAGCAGGCCAAGATTGGCGTGGCCGGACCAGGACACTGGATTAATCAAGAGATTCAGGAGTCGGATGGACTGTTCTTCAGTGAACTAAGGAAACTGTTGCTCGACAATCCAGTCAAGTTTGCCGGTCACAGTCGGTCGGAGTTTCTCAAGACCACCGCCCAAGGCCGAATCGCCTTCCCATCACTAGAATTCGACTCCTACACCTACATTCTCAGCTACGAATTTAACTGCGAATTCGATGTCACCAAAGCTTTGAGCTTGCCGAGTTACAGAATAGGGTTTGCGTTCAGAAAAGGGTCTAAATGGCTGGCCAAGTTCAACCAAGCAATCGCTATGTTGTACACATTTAACAGTGACTATGTGGACCACTACAAGGCAGCTGTAGGCAGACTTGTCAAAGCCAAACCTAAATGTCCAATTGAGAACAGTTTAAGTTCAAGAGTGCCAGGAGATCCTTTGAAGGTGGTTCAGTTCTCGGGATTATTGGTTTTGGTGGCCATTCTCATTTCCGTCGGCGTTCTTATTTGCTTCGGCGAAATCTTGGTCAATTGGTATATGAGAAAGCGACAGAAACGCAAGACGTGCAAGACGCAACATTGACTGTGCTTGAGGAAGGAGATGAAGTCCAAAGAAAAACTTTAAAGGCAGAAAGGAATGCGCTCTGGGAACAGGAACGCCAGCTGACCAAGCGGCTGGTATTGGTTGAGAAAAAGAGAGCCAAACTACAAAAGAGAATGGAGCAGCTAGACAAGAAACTGGAGCAATCTTTATAGTGAACTGCTTTATGTAATTTTTTGTTTTTTACTGGTCTGACTGTTATGCTGTACCTGGTGATAATTTTGCTGTGCTGTATCAAAATGACGCTGTTAGTTCTGAATTGTTGTTGTCCCTGCAAACGCCGACAAGTTCACTCCACCTCAGATACGGCCAGTTTTGTGCCATCGAAAAAGGAAGAAGATAAACTCCCCCTGAAACCGCCTGACCCATCCGTTAGCGCCGCTGTGAAAGATCGGAGCAGCAGAACACACTCCGAAGTGCAAACTGATTCCACGCAACGTACTGCGCCTCTTGTTGACCCTCTACAATTTTTGACTACAACTGGAATAGTGTCCCTTCAGAACAGCTTACACACGATATTGAACTCGGCAGTCTAACTTCATCTTCAAAAATTTATTCGACTACTGATCGTAGACATACTGATTCTGTGAAAAACTGTCATTTATGTACTTGCCGTTTTGTTCTTTACTCTGCTAAAATTCTAAGTTTGGTTGTCTTAACGATGTACACTTTAAAAGATACTACCAAACTTAGGAAGTTGTCCGAAAGTCATCATGTGACCAATAAAGCAGTTCACTGTGTTTAGGTCTGTCCATCTTCGTCTCTGTCTCCATGTTTCAGTCAGTCAGTCAGTCAGTCAGTCAGTCAGTCAGTCAGTCAGTCAGTCAGTCAGTCAGTCAGTCATAATTTTCTGCAATGCTTCAGTTTCTGCGCTTCTTCATAAAAGTTAAATGGGTTCTTCCAACCAGCAAATAATATTATTTTGTTATCAGCAAAATCAGTTCAAAGTACCAGTCATCGCGCTTTCACTGAGGTTTTGGGAAACCGGTAGCTCAGGGCAGTTAAACAATAAAAAATTCCATTCTATGTAAATTTCTGTCCTCTGTATTATTGTTTACTAGTTACTGGTTATGTTGTGGTTGGTATTATTGTTGTGTTGTGTCCAAGTGATTCTGCTCTCATTCAACTGTTGTTCTACACCGAAACGTCGTCAAGAAGGGGAGGATGGCCAAGCCAGTTCCGACCAGTCCCCCAGTAAAGAGACAACAGATAACACAGCCGCCAGCCCCGCCAACCCCAAAGTCAAGAAGACAACGTCTCCTCCTTCAGTGGAAGATTCTAGTCATACAGCTCGCGAAGAGACCGGCAGTCCAAAAAAGGAAAGAGATGAAACGGCAGAGACTCAGAAGGGAGACTCTCGTAAATCGAAACGAAATGTGCCGCCGCTGCAGTTTTGGACCACCACCGGAAGACCACCTACGCAGAGTGAAAGAGCTGGTAAACGAGCGGCCGAAGTAACTGTTTGACATGATTCATTTCGATCTACTGGTCTGTGCTTTATACTGATTTTCTGCCTCAAACCGATCTACTACTCTGCATTGGTTGCTGTTGTGTCGTGTAATTTACAATCAAGTCATAAACTTGGGTAGGACAAACAGTAGTTTGTGTATTTATCGGTAAGGCAGAAAGGATCCAATAGGTAGAAAGGCTGCACGACAATTCCCCCGGTCAATTGCCCCACCGGAAATTGCCCCTCCGACATTTGACCCAATCATTCCATTATCAAGCATAAGCACTAAGCCTAAGCATTAAGCACTAAGCCTACCGGAGATTTCCGCTTATAAGACCACCATAGTTAGAAGACCATGGTCTTTAAATAGGTTTTTGTTTCCAGTTATTAGACCATGGTCTTCAAATAGGTGGTCAGAAAACTGGGTTCGTTGACACCCATTTTCCAGTTAAAAGACCATGGTCTTAGTTAAATTAACCAATTTTAGCGCACAATTATCTGTTTTTAAACTAAACAAAAGCTGTCCATCGTAAAAAAACAAAGGCAGAAGTATATAATATAGGTAAAACATGATTCTGATTTTTGTTTTGAACATAATACAGTACCTGCTATGCTTCAACACTAAATTTCTTTTTGCAATTTCAAGTAAAGTTCTACAAGTCAAGCGTAAAATGGTCAGGCATGTCTGGAACAACAATCTAGGTGAAAAACAAATTCAACTTTTGGCGAAAAACCCTTGTTTGCAGTGAAATAACATTTTCCAGTTAGAAGACCATGGTCTTTAAAAGGGCGCCAAAAAGTGACCCTGAATTTGGACATTTTCCAGTTATAAGACCAGGTCTTATAAGTGGAAAACTCCGGTAAGCAGAGCACTAAGCCTTTTAACACATTTAGAACAACAAATTTCGAGTGTTTGAGAACGCGTTTCGAACTGATCAGAGAACACAAATACGATAGGTTTACTTCATTTTCTTGCTTTTCGATACGTTGGTATGTTTCAAACAGTTAAACCAAACCTTCCATCCCAACCCAAACGGGTTCTCGGTTATTAAGTACAGCACTGTGAATGACATTCTGTTTACCTAACTCTGTAATTCTTAAACTGTGAAAAGCAGCACAGTCGTACTTGAAATTTATTAGAAATTGTCCAAGCTGGCGCACGAATGTCTTTTATACATATACAGTGTATGCCGACAAAAAACCCAGCCGATTATTTACTGTAGCAACCATAAATCTCAGCCGATTTGAATGAATCTCTCTTGAACAAAAAGATAAATAAATTCTTGAAAGATTGTTTAAATTTATGAAGATACAGTACTTAGTTCCTGTGCTATTTGCCCTCTCTAAGCCACATGTAATAGGTCACCCACCGAAGGGTAGTGGGTTGACGCCTGCCGGTGGTCTGAGCCCAAATCTAGGGAGGGAGTTGGCCACTAAAAAACGGTAAAACGCAAAAAATCGCTATTCTTCGGCTAAAAATCGTTAAAAATTCGCTAATTTGGACTCAAATACAGCTGAAAACTGTTGTTTTGCAGCCCGAAATTGTAATTTGCTCAAAAAATTACTTTCGCAGATAATCGGGGGGGGGGGGTCGGAACGGAAAAATCGTCTTGAGGGCGATCGAAGGGTTTGGCCTTTAAGTCGGGTGGGAGCACACCCCTCCGAACCCCCCAAAATATGCAACAGAATTCAAAACTTTCGATGTTTTGCTGTTTTTAGAGTGAGTAGATACAGTATGCTCACAAAGCCTAAACATGGCACTAAGCCTAAGACAACGTATACACATGCACATACACATACTGAAAATCCAAAACCAAACAACAGTAAGAGTATTTTTACAAAATTTAAGCACTCTATCAAGTAGTTTTCTATCTTTCATTCTAAACAGATTCATTTAAATCGGATGAGATTACAGTTGTTATAGTAAAAAATCTGCGGGGTTATTTTTCATTGCCAAACCCTGTACAAGCTTTCTTTTCCACAAAACATCGCTGTCAAAATAGCTGTAATAGAAAATCGAAAGCTCTTGCATCAAATTTTCACCTAACTAACGTTTAGACAAACTGTAGTAAAGCCGCTTTTGTCTGGTGATTTTAGGCAGAAATCGTCGTTTCAGTTGATACTTCGTGATGTATCTTTTGCCACTGAACCTCAGCCTCGGCCGGGCTTCAACCTTGGGTCGTCGAGCTATCCGCGACAATAACACTTCATCTTTTTTCATTCGCCCAATTACTAATTCAGTGTACAAGAATGCGAACACTGCCAGCAAAATCGGTTTAACTCTTCGAGACATTTTACAGAAAATATAGTGAATAAATATAGCACAAGATAATACTAGTACTACAGCGCAATAGAAGGCTGTGCATGGATGAATGGAGATAAAAAAGAAAACTGCTTCGGTTGATGCAAGGTGAAAAGCTAATATTTATTCCGCACAGCAATGGTTGTTTACTGCTGAAGGTCGTTTTCAAACACTGAAAAATGAGTTTTGAATAACTCATACAGAATGAAGTATTTTTGAGTTGGCCCACCTGACCACCTGATAAAATGTAATCAGAAATTTAGGCAATTTTGAACTGTCGAATTTTGGTTGGATGCATATAAAGATTGTTCGTTCTCTAAATTTCCCTTCAAACTCTTCAAAAATGATAGATTTTCTTCCAATTTCACCATCTGCAGCTTGTCAACACGAAATCACATTTATTGCAATTTACACAGGCTAATCTCGATTTTTTGTTTGTGTAAAAGCAGCTGTGACGCCTTCCTAGCGGTCACATTTTTAGCCAATAATGCCCATCCAGTTAGTGTTTGCTTGGCTGTGTTCAAACAGAGACCAATTTTAGATCTCTGACTCTTAAATACAATGTTGAGCGAGCCGAAAATTTGTTGCTGCAGAATTCAGTTGGCTGCAATTTGCATCGGCTACATTGAACTGGTTTGATTTTAGTTAGATTTGGTGCGCGTTTAGAATTTTGGTTCTAAATTGTTTTAGACCTTATCAATTTTGTCTGGCCTAGTCATTTGCAACGAATATGTTCAGTTGTCTAGTTTAGACTACGACCAATATAGGACCACTTTTTTTGTTGTGTTAGGTAAGGTGTGATTATAAAAAAGACTACTAAATCAGAGGCTAAATTTAGCCGTCACTCTGGCTCGAACTGTTCTAATCCTGGTCGGCGCGATTTTAATTCAAATTGGAGTTAGAAAAGCGAATGAAATGTATCTAATTCCGCTGATGGTAATTAATTGATTATATTTCTGAATTGTTGTTTTATTGTTTATTTGTAGACTGTCAATTTTATGCTATTAATCGGCATGGGACTCTACTTGTCGTTCGGAATCATTTTCGGCTCAACTTCCTATGTTCTTGGCGGAATGATTGACCTGGCTATGTTTGTAAGCTGGCCATTTACAGATTTTTGCTTCAAACGTAATTTTATGTTCAAGCTCATATAATAATTTTAATTGTGCACCACATGACAAAAATTTAGACTTTCTTCACTTGGATTTTGGTCAAGTGTTACACATTCTTGAAACGCGACAAGGAGTCACTTCTAACGACTGTCACTTATGAGCTCCCACTCCAACATCACGTGACCATGACATCGCCTCCGGTCACGCTGCACAAAAGTCAGCCGTCACTGCCGCCACCGCATGCACAGAAATTCTGACGAAAAATATGAACCTATCTTGTAAATAGTTTATGTAAAGTTTGCTGTTTTCAGCACTATGTATCTCACTTCACTTATCTATAAGCTTATTAATTGGAAGTGGTAGGCATTCGGTCTTTTAGTCTGTCACTCGGTCGGTCGGTCGGTCGGTCGGTCGGTCGGTCGGTCGGTCGGTCGGTCGGTCGGTCGGTCGGTCGGTCGGTCGGTCGGTCGGTCGGTCGGTCGGTCGGTCGGTCGGTCGGTCGGTCGGTCGGTCGGTCGGTCGGTCGGTCGGTCGGTCGGTCGGTCGGTCGGTCAAGCATGATCAGTTGGTTAAGCCTGTAAGTCATAGCTGTTTAGCTGTTCAGTTGGTTCGTTGATTGGTCAGTTGATCAGTCAGTTGGTCATGTCAAACCATTTTTACCTTTCCGTTTTTGAACATGAAACATAGACCAGTGCACAGAAATACGATTTTGCAAAAAAAGCAGAGGCACTTCTTTATCACAGCCGCCGTATTTACCATTTTAGCTTATCAGTCCAGTTGGTAGGGAAGGAAAAGCTTGTGCATTATGTATCGCATCTAAACCTACACGATGCCTCCCGTTAACCATTATTCAGAAGCTACAATTTGTTGTTGTGGTGTGCTAATTGGGACTAAGGTTGTGGTGCTGCTGGAACTGGTAAAAAACAGTTTTTTAAACTTTGCATTATGTACTTGCAAACAAATTGAGTTTAGTTCTTTGCTGTGGTTATATCGGCACTAACTGTTGGTGTTAATGCTCAAGGTGATAATGACAATACTAACTATGATCCCACCGCCTACACACTGGTTATCGGTAAGAAAAATTGGAACTCGTTTCAAGAAGTTAAGGATATGATAGAAATGATGAAAGCTTTTTTAGTGTTCAATGTTATTCGAACTTGTGCCTTGGTAGTTGCCGTTGTCTTGGTATTTTTTGGAATATGGAAAAAGAGTGCCAATTTTCTCTTACCTATGTTGGTGAGTTATTTGTGCGATTTACAACACAACATAACACAACACAACATAGGTGACCTACTTAGCTTAACATAACATAACATGACACGTTGTAACGTAATGAATCAATATTAAACTAAAGACCTAACAAAATAAAATGTCCATTTCAGGTCCTAAATGTGATTTTCGTGGCCATAATCGGCTTAACAATTATTTCTGCTATTGTGCTAGCCAATTTACCTGGAGCGATCTTTTCCATCTTCGATGCTTTGCTCTATGTAAGTAAAAAGTGATCAGGATATCAACACCTAACAATCCAATCAATTTTAGGTATTCTTCACCTACACCATTCTGAAATGCTATAAGCACCTCCGGGCCAGTTCTCTGGAAAACAACCAGCTCCATGTCACATATTTTTCCGGTCCTATGCCTGCACCTTCATATTCAGCCGATTTCACTGCTTCAACGCCTCCCTGCTACTCACCGGAACTTCAACCGCCACCACCTTACACTGAGAAAGTGTGACTTGAGTTCAGAAATACACATCTGTGCAATAAACATGCAAAATCTGTGCAATACAATTCCCACATCTGGGCAATAAACTACATTTAACAAGTTTCATTTAATTTCACACAGACCAGACCAGACCACTAAACAGGCCACTTTTCCTGTCTGTAAGCGCTATCCCAAAACATCCACTCCAGTTTGCAACCATATTCAAACGCTTCAAAAGCTTTTTGTCTTCCTTCCTGGGTAGCGCTTTTCAGAACAATGTCAAACGCTTCAACCCCTTTCCTCACAGAGCTGTGGTAGTCATCGCCGGCATATACATCAATCCAAGCCTTGTACGGGTTGTTTGGATAATCTTTAGCAGTCTCGAACACATGTCGCCCCACCTCTCCATAAATCCAGGAACAGGGCAACGTAGCCGCAACTGCTTCTTCGACTGATTTCATGGTAGCACAGCTAAGCAGAAAATTATTGTACGAGAAGCAGACAGGACTGGGCTTCATGTTGGAGGTGTCGACTTGGAACTGCTTGAAGAAGTAATCATGAAGGGATGTTTCACTGTCAATGCATCCAGTAGCAAAGGAAAGGAACGTGGAATACAACTTATCATCAGTGAGACGGGCCCCTGTCAGTGCAAGAGCTCGAGAGTAGGCTGATATGTAAATTGAGTCTTGTTGAATGTAGAAGATAAAGGTCTCCAGCGGCAGTGTTCCCTTGGCCAGCTCGACATTGAATGGAAGGTTTATTATTTTTTGGTACAGGGGCTCGACAGCAACTCGCATAGAGGCATAGTCTTCCATGGCTAGGTTAGGTTTTAATACAAGTCAGCAACCTACCAAAGTTGGCAGTGTCTGCCTGATAAGGCCGGTTTTGGTCCGTCTGGCCTGTTTGTACTACACCCGCATAGCGCTATGACTTACACACCCGAGGCCTTGTATAACGTCCTCTCCAAAATAAGGCAGCAGTCCCCATTGGTTCATAACATAACCAACTATGTGGTTATGAACTCGAGTGCCAATTATCTACTGGCTTTAGGGGCCTCGCCATTTATGTCCTACTACGAAGAAGAAATGTCTGAAGTGGTTGCTATTTCCAATGCTCTAGTGCTCAACCTTGGTACCCTTGATGAGCGTTTGACCCATTCAGCGAAGATTGCCCAGCAGCTGGCTAACAAAAGGAATTTGCCCATTGTTCTTGACCCAGTCGGTTCCGGGGCTACCAAGATTCGCACAAAGACCAGCCAACAGATCCTAAAAGCAGGTGTTAGTATTGTCAGAGGGAATGCCTCAGAGATCATGTCTCTTCTTGACGATTCGGTGAAGACCAAAGGAGTTGACAGTTCTGCTGATGCTGATACTGCTGCAGAAGCAGCTATCAGTATTGCAAATAAGTTCAACTGCATTGTGGTAGTCAGTGGAGCTACTGATCTGGCCACAGATGGTAAGACCCTGGTACGACTGTCAAATGGGACACCAATGCTCACCAAGGTCACAGGCACTGGGTGTGGGGCTACTGCAGTGCTCGGTGCTTTCGTGGCTGTTGAAGATGACATTCTATTGGCTGCAGTGTCTGGTGTCAGTGCGCTGAACCTGGCTGCAGAGAGGGCAATGGAGAATTGCAGTGGGCCTGGATCATTCCAAGTTCAGCTTATCGATGCCTTGTACTCTCTGGAATTGTCCCACTTCGAGAATGTCAAGCTGGAAGTGTGTAAAGGATAGTTATAGTTACCTTATTGAAATCATAGCACTCATAGTCATAAACACCAATGAAACGTGCTCAAACAGACATATCGCTACTGCTAGATCTCGTCATGGCTTCAGGTTTTCGTGCAGGGTCTCCATAGTTGAAGTCTCATTAGCCTGTTTTCAGACGTCTTGTCCTTTCTATACTTTCTTGCTTCCGTTGCTTGCTCTTTTCTTGCCCAGCTGACAGCCACTTGGTAGCATCGTCCTTGCACTCCTTTCCAACAACACATGCGTGTCTTCTGGTTTTCATTGCAACAGGCACAGTGAAAACGTCTTTTGAGATACGGTTACTGCGATCTGCTAATGTACAGTTAGAGATCGCATTAACCGTAGCTTGTCATCGTATTTAACTATCGTAAGACGGTCTGTCTACAAAGATCTCATTAGCACATCGTTAATACGTTAAATGCGTTAAATACGAATCAACCAAAGCCATTCCAGAACGCAGTGCTGACTGTTGTAGCACGGTTAACGTGATCTGCTAATGCGATTGTTGCAGATGATCTGTAAATGTACATTAGCAGATCTCATTTAACGCATCATCAGTCAGAGGCGCCGCGCCGCATTATCACATCGTCACTACGCTAAATGCAATCTTGTTATGCGATCTGTAACTGTATATTAACAGATCGCAGTAACCGTATCTCAAAAGACGTTTTCCCTGTGAGGGTCAATGCCAACTGCTCTGAGAACATCGCTTCCTAGGCTTATGACAGAGCGCGAAAAAGAACAGCTCAGCATGGGAATGATTATAACCTCCCTGCTACACACCGATTTTAAAAGTATTGGAAAAGACGTTTCCCGATAGCTGTCGAAAAAGAGATTTACGATAGTTTTCGCCTGCCGCTATCTCTATACACATATTTTCTTTTGGCAAAATTTTCTGATACCCAAAACTATCGGATAAAGTTATCGGAAAACGTCCAAAACCAAAACTATCGGCAAGCCACTAAAGCGGTATAGGTGAGTTGCAAGGGGATAAAACTCATTCTCTCCCAGAATGCAGAAGGAGCTAGCTGCAAGCATTAAATTGGTGCTTTGCATAAAACGCTAATGAAAGTCAGTAAGCTCTGCTGTACTACTACTCTTTCTTTCCAACCAACGAATTACAGCCAGATCACTACAAACACGGACAAGGCCATGCTCCAAACAGACACCCTGTCAAAGATCACAGTAGCAGCGTTTTCTCCTTTTCTCATCATCGCTCCCTCACTCGCTCCTTGAATTGGTACATTGATGTCGATTCCTGCGGTCTCATTCAGGCTGGTCATATTTCCGTAGATGTCTCGTGCTTTTTCTTTTTTCTTGCTCGTTTGAAAAGCGCTTACAGCTCCACTGTTACACCGATTTTCCTTGCAACAACAAACCAGTCGCAGGTTCTCCCGAACTTTCCGCTCATAGCACTGCTCTTTGGTGTTCTCTTTAGAAATGTGGTCAGACCCGCATTTGCCGTTGGTCTTGACGCTGTCGTCACAGCCGAAAGACATCGGCTGTTTGGCCTGTTTGCCCGAGTACTTGCTGAAGCAGTGCCCGTGTTCTGGACAGCCGATTAGATACGGACTTCCGGTATTGTTTTTGGCCACATAGCACTGGAAGTTGGACAGTGCTGCGAGATGAATCAAGGAGACAGTAAGGAGAGCAATGATCAGCGGCCGCAACATGGTTCTGCTTTGGATGTTAAGAAGAAGAGAGCAAAATCGAAGCTAATTGGGACAAGCAGCTGCTAAACTGTAATTGCTCTGCTGTGCAAACGTTCACTTTCGATGGACTGTTGGTAATTAGGAATGCAGAAGGAGTGTTATTAGGATTCAGCTTTCCAACCATCCATCCCCTAACTAGAAAGTCCAAACCCGAACCCCGTCAGCACCCCTCCCAACTAGGAAGTATAAAATACTATTAGTAACAGCTCTAGTGCTAAAGAAACTGGCTCAGAAATCATAAATTCCGCATTACCGGACCTGTTATTCAAGACCAATAGGTGTTTTAAATGCCTTTTTTCGTGCTATACTTGTTACGTGTGCGTGTACAACATGCCTGACCATTTTACACTGATTTGTAAAAGTTCCTTTGAAATTTAAACGAATAATTTGTAGAGTTGAAGCATAGCAGGTAGTGCACCGTGTTGAAAACAGAATCGCGTTTTACCATACATGTAACAGCGAAATCCCCTGAGGCGATTTTGCCGACCCCCCTCCGATTTTTGCGGCAAGTAATTTTTTAGAACAAATTTTTGCGATTTTTTATTTTTTACAATTTCAAACACAAAAATTGCCGAAATCGCCTGCAAAACAGCACTTTTTAGCTGTATTTCAGCCCAAATTAGCGATTTTGGCGATTTTTAGCCAAAAAACTGCGATTTTTTCGATTTTGAGCGTTTTTAGTGCCCCAAACCCCGTCCCAAAATTTTGGCTCAGACCCCTCCCCCCGGCCGGCGCCAGACCCCCCAACCTCCCTCCCCTTCGGCAGATGACCTGTTACATGTATGTGTTTTACCTTCATTATGTTCTTTTGCCTATATTTTCAAACTACTGTACATACAGATTTTGTTCACTTTAAGTAAGACCGTGGTCTTTTAACTGGAAAACGGGTGTAAATGAACTCCGTTTTCTGACCACCTATTAGAAGACCATATGGTCTTATAACTGGAAACAAGAAATTATTATATATGGTCTTCTAACTATGGGTGGTCTTATAGCGGAAATCTCCGGTAGTTCAATTTTGGGTAAAACTGACTTCTAGGGGTCCTTAATGAGGCCGTATATCTCAGGATCTAAGCAGAGCACATTAATAAAAATTTCAGCAATCTTTTAAGAATTAATTTATCTTTCATTTAAAAAAGGATTCATTCAAATCCGTTGAGATTTGCAGTTGCTACAGCGGTGGCAAAACTGACTTTAATGGGTCCCTAAGAAAAATTTCAATTTTATCTACCGTATTCAGTCGACTCCGCCTACGCCTACGGCTACGCCTAAGCCTAAGCCTAAGCCTAAGCCTAAGCCTAAGCCTAAAGCCTGAGCATAAGCCTAAGCCTAAGCATTAATTAAAAAGGTATAATGGAGGGACCCCTAAAAGTCAGTTAAGCCCAATTTTGATTAACAATGCCTCACCACACTTTCTCTCATACAAAGTGTAAGACAGTAACAAATACAAGCAAGGCAGCATGCAGAACACAAAACTGCTGTCCCTTATTTTCCGGTTTCTTCGTACTGGTGGGATTTTGCTTCGCTCTTCTGGCTGCCGTTTTCCGCTTTTCAGTAGTGATTGTGGCGGCGGTTGAGGACGTTGTATTTGCACGGACGGTCAAGTTGCCGTACTCCAAACTTTCACGCAGCAAACTGCTAAGATCGTGCTCCATCAGGTTTTCTTCCTTATATGGCGGCATTACAGTCGCTGTAGTGACGTTACCACGGGTCTTCTGTCCCTTTCTGCTTATTTCACCAGGATCGTTCTTCTGATCTCTTTTCTTCTTGGTCTTCTGCTTCTTTCCCATTTTCACAGCGGCTTCGTTACACTGATTCTGGTTGCAACAGCACCAAACTGACTTCGGCTTGTCGTAGCAAGGCTCTGATTCACCGGGCCAGGCCACTGTGCTTTTGCCTTTACACTTTTTGCCTTTAGAATCACAACCAGAATTGACCAACTTGTTGCTTTTCTTCCTGTATCTTGTAAAGCAATGTTGTTTGGCGGAACACTCTACCAGCTTGGCCGCTGATTTCTTTGAGCTTTTGTAGCATTGTAGACTGGACACTGTGCTCAGGATAAACAAAGCAATGAGAAGCACTAAGAGACTATGCATTAGGAGGTGTTTTGCACAAGTGGGCAAGATAGGTGGTGCTTGGACAGGTGCAAAAGTGGTAATGCAGACGCACGCAATATTGCCTGACTCATTTGCAAACTTAGTTCAAGTTTAAAATACGTACAGTCAAACTTCCATAAGTGCAACGGTTTTCTAGCAGCAGTTATAAATCGATCTCTCACTTAAAAGCAAAGGTTAAACCAACACCGCTTGAGTATTATTTATTAGTTCTTGGTGACGCAGAAAGTTCTATAAGCTTTCTAGCCAGATATTCTTCCTTGGTGTATTCTAAATGATAAAATACGAACAGATAACCAGTTTCGAACAACACCTCCTTAAGTTCAATGAAAATCTCGGATATACTGTAACGCGGTGCCATACATGTACTAGGGGGGTTGGGGGGTTACCCCCCTGCTGGAAAGGCCAAACCCCCCACACACCCCCCGAGACAGGTTAAGGGACCCCCCTGACCAAAAAATACAAGTACTAGTAGTGGCTCCAGTATTAACAAACTGGGTCAGAAATCACTAATTCTTAGCCTAAAATTCACTTGAAAAGCCCTTGGAAACCGAATTTGGCGTTTCCACTGCTGATATTTAAGAAAACTCGGTGTTTTTGGAAGCTCTTTTTGTCATTTTTTGCTTGATTTTAGCTTTAAAACGCTATTTGGCAGCTTAAAATAGCGATATTTAGCGTCCTTACTGAAAAAACGTGCTAAAAACGCATTTCTTGGCGTTTTGGAGCTTTTCGAAATTTGGGCCCCCCACTTGGGCGAAACCCCCCTCGACCCCCCACCTGAGGAAAACCCCCCTTCCCCCAGGTCGGCCCGGAGCTGTTGCATGTATTATGTATGCGCCGTGCACTTACTAGTACGTTTAATTGTATTTTAATAGTTACGATTTACGAAACGTTTTCCAATCTCGCGTGCATTTAGTTCACGCTTTTTCTCTTGTTTTTTCCCAACACTGTTGTTTTGTGATTCGAAGAGACAAATGTCATGCACTACTAAGAACCTGTTTGGCCATATTGTCACACAAACCTATTTACGATTGGCGATAGTTTCAACAACCCAGAGCACTCACTCCCTTTACACAACATGAATTGGATAAAAATCCGTAAACTACGACTCCGATGTCAAATTGGTTTTAGCCCTCATGAGCTGGGCAAAACTCAGGAAATCGAAGTTGATCTGGATCTAAAAGTTCAGCCGGCCGCTGGTATCTTCCATGACGTATTGTCAGATGATTTCCTTGATTATCGATCGGTAACTAAATCTATAATCAATCATGTTGAGAACAATAGCTTTGCACTGGTGGAGAAAGTGGCTGAAGACATCGCTGCCATTGCGATTGTGCTACATCGAGTTCAGGAAGTGATCGTGTGAGTGAAAATACTCCCAACCAAACATAAATCGAAACCACTAAGATTCTATTTATATTTCAGTCAAGTAATGAAGCCAGGAGCAGTGAGATTCGCAGAAAATGTCGGAATCCAAATCACTCGTAGCTCAGAAACCTACTCGCAACCTCCATACTTCCTACTGCTGGGCTCAAACGTCAATTCTAAGGAAAACCTGAAACAAGCTGTCAAATCGCTGCGAGACACCACTACCGTCATCAAGTGTTCGCCAGTCTTCATTACACCCGCTCATGGAAAGGAATGGCAAGGACAAGAGGATTTCTGGAATCTGACCCTAAAATTGATCAGTCCATTGGACCCTATGGCCTTAAAGATAAGTCTGCAAGCAATCGAACAAAAGCTTGGAAGAGGGTTGGCTACTGACAGGAAATTTGCTCCACGCACCATTGATATTGACATCATGTTTTGCGGAAACCTGAAAATCAGGCTTGAAAGTGACTTGACTTGTTGATTGAGATTGAAATTCACTCTAAATTACGTTTTCAGATGGAAAGACAATAGTTGTCCCTCATCAAGATACTCTGAAAAAGTATGCTCATGTGCTGGTGCCACTAGCAGCTCTGGAACCGCAGTTTGTGCATCCAACACTGGGCAAAACTATTGAACAAATGGCGATTGATGCTGCAGGAAGTGTGCAATATGAGGAAGTATTCGAAACAGCAGATTTGTTATGAATCGATTTGTAACTTGTCATTCAGTTCAAACTGAGTTCATGACGTAAAACTTGTATTGCCTGTATGGTTAGAAAGAAAAAAATGTGGTGTTATTTAGGTATTGCAGTCAGGCACTTAACGCCGTTTATGGTACCGACACCATATAAGGTGCCGGTACCATATATGGTGACGGTACCATATATGGTACCGGTACCATATATGGTACCACTACCATATATGGTACGAAATCTGAACGGAGTGGTACCATATATGGTACCGGTACCGGAAAAACGCGAAGGTGGGGGTGCCATATATGGTGCCGGTACCATATATGGTACCGGCACCTTATATGGCACCGTCACCATATATGGTACCGGTACCATATATGGTACCACCACAGACCTCGAACGTGGGGGTACCATATATGGTGCCGGTACCATATATGGTGACGGTACCATATATGGTGCCGGTACCATATATGGTACCACTACCTACGGTACCGGTACCATATATGGTACCGGCACCTTATATGGTGTCGGTACCATAAACGGCGTTAAGTGCCTGACTGTATTGTTAAACATTATTTACTCTACACCAACTGAAGTAAAGGAGTGTGGCACGAGTAAACCCGCATTAGCCCTCAGCACACAACAGTAGGAATCTGTTTTTTCATTCGTTGTGCCGACGACCAACTCTTTGCGGCAAGAAACTTGCCGCTCCGAGAGGATGAGCGCACGACATCGCGCACAGTGGCTATGCGGCCTAAACCACTACACCAACTGTGCTGACAACACAACACAGCACAACACAACCATAAAAAGTCTGTTGGGTTTTTCTATGGTTGGGAAATGCAGTCATCAAACAGCTTTCAACTTGAAAGTGCACGCAATTCAAAAGATTAAGAATATTATGTTTTGCTTTAGCTCGATCTGTTATTTATCATCTGACTGCTGCTGTCAGAAATGCGTCTACACAGGTGAAATGAAATTGAGTTTTGGATGGTAGAAGACATATTAGTCCAGCTAGCCTAATCTATATACTCGAGCTGATCTAGAATGGGCCTCTGTGTCAGCCGAAATGCAGTTTATTCAAGAAAAACTGCACTCAATGTAGAGGCGACTACAGTTACCACAATTGCTACAGGAACAATAAATCAGTGCCCATCAAACTTCTTCTGCTTGGTATTAACTTTTAACTATGATGAGTTTAGTTCAATGAGATAGTTTCAAAGAGATTTTATAGGTCCTTCTGGTAGTGGCAAATCTACTCTGCTTAGGCAAATCAGGTTCGAATAAAAAATTTAGTCCTGCAGATTCTTATTCTCTTGTAGAATACTTTACGCAAATGGATTCAGCACCCTGGAACTGCTTCAACATAAAGAAGTTGTTCATCGCAGAATTCTACAAGCAATTGAATCACTTATAGATGCGATGCAGAAATTGGGGATAAGCTATGAAGACACCGTTAATCAGGTTTTCTTCACATTCAAGCAATTCAATAGTGATTGAAAGACTTCTATATAATTACAATTTAATTACGGTCAAATTTCAATTTTCAAATTATAAATTTTGCAGTATTCTCAAACACACTTATACTAATGCAAATACTTCCCACACTACATTGTAAAGATTTACACACAAATTTTTAGGGCTTGAGCATCATAGTAAAGAATTCACTAGGCAACCTCAAACAAGCTTCAACGATTGATCAAGAACTATCGCAATCAATCAAACAACTTTGGGGTGACAATGGAATTATTCAGTGTTTCTCAAGATGCAATGAATTCAAGATACAGTCATGTCTCGTTAATCCGGACAAGTTGGGTCCAGCAGATTTTGTCCGGATTAACGAACTTCCGGATTAACGAATCAAAATTTAAAAACGTTGTTTTCAGTTTAAAAGCAGTACCGCAATGTTCTCTTTACTGTTAGAATATAAACGTAACGGTTTTATCGAATTTTGCACCACAAAAACGGTTCTAACTCTCTATTTCGGCGACATAAAGTCTGTGATCGAAGTCTGTTTACTGCAGCTAAGTTTGTAATCGCTGTTCCAAGCGACGGAGGCTGAGCACTTAATCTGCCGAAAAGTACTCCATGTGACTTTGGCAGAAATGACTGATTGTAGCCAGAGAATTGAAAGCCTCTAGACGAGGCACTTTGGTAGGTGCTTGTGGATTTGCAGCCAGCAATTCTACTTCATCATCTTCGTCTGATAGATTAGAGGACTCCTGCCCTGCGCATGAAGAGCGACAAGCTCCTCAACTGATACTTGCTCGCCAGTGGCTTCCTGGCCATCAATTTCGAGCCACTGTTCTGCCGACATTGGATATTGAATGACCAAATTCGATCTTTTTTACATTTTTTTGTTTAGCTAGCGAAATTAATTGAAATTTTGACGCGCCAACTTGCGTCCGGATTAAAGAGTCAGGCACCAGAATTTGTCCGGATTAACGAAATCCGGATTAACGAATCATTTAACGTGTAAAAATCGAAGTTGGGACCTGGAAAAACGTGTTCGGATTAACGAATCCGGATCCGGATTAACGAGACATAAAACATGGGGAAAAATTGGGACCTGGCCTGATCTTGTCCGGAAGGCGAATATCCAGATTAACGAGGTCCGGATTAACGAGACATAGTAAGTAAGTAAGTAAATTTTATTCAACAAGAAAAAGCCTGCACACCACTTCTGTCAGATGAAGGGGCGAGCTGGGCCGATTTCCGGCTCGAAAGCCCTACCCCGAATGAATTGGGAAAAGTCGAGGGATTCCACTTTTGAGCGGAAGCGAGCCAAAGACTGTAAGTCAATGATTTCAGAAGGCAAGTTATTCCAAATACGTACAACTCTGTGTGCGAAGAAATTTTTGCTCACATCAAGACGAAAATGCTTAGGATAAAGTTTTAAACTGTGACCTCTAGTACGTGATTCAAGGACAAACGTAAACAAACACTCAACGGGCAAATCTGCAAGACCCCTGACTATCTTAAAAACCATTACAAGGTCTCTAATTATTCTGTAATAATAATGATTAATAATAATAAAGACATGACTGTAATAGAAAATGCCAAATAGTATGAACACTAAACGTTTAATATAAATATTGTCGGGTCAACATATTTGATGCTTTTCAGCTTCTTGGACTAGAAGAAGAAGAAGAAGAAGAAGAAGAAGAAGAAGAAGAAGAAGAAGAAGAAGAAGAAGAAGAAGAAGAAGAAGAAGAAGAAGAAGAAGAAGAAGAAGAAGAAGAAGAAGAAGAAGAAGAAGAAGAAGAAGAAGAAGAAGAAGAAGAAGAAGAAGAAGAAGAAGAAGAAGAAGAAGAAGAAGAAGAAGAAGAAGAAGAAGAAGAAGAAGAAGAAGAAGAAGAAGAAGAAGAAGAAGAAGAAGAAGAAGAAGAAGAAGAAGAAGAAGAAGAAGAAGAAGAAGAAGAAGAAGAAGAAGAAGAAGAAGAAGAAGAAGAAGAAGAAGAAGAAGAAGAAGAAGAAGAAGAAGAAGAAGAAGAAGAAGAAGAAGAAGAAGAAGAAGAAGAAGAAGAAGAAGAAGAAGAAGAAGAAGAAGAAGAAGAAGAAGAAGAAGAAGAAGAAGAAGAAGAAGAAGAAGAAGAAGAAGAAGAAGAAGAAGAAGAAGAAGAAGAAGAAGAAGAAGAAGAAGAAGAAGAAGAAGAAGAAGAAGAAGAAGAAGAAGAAGAAGAAGAAGAAGAAGAAGAAGAAGAAGAAGAAGAAGAAGAAGAAGAAGAAGAAGAAGAAGAAGAAGAAGAAGAAGAAGAAGAAGAAGAAGAAGAAGAAGAAGAAGAAGAAGAAGAAGAAGAAGAAGAAGTGTTTATTGTTAGCAAATGAAATATACGCCCAACAAACCGGACTGCAAACACAGAGCGGGCTGGGCCGCTAAACGGCTACCAATGCCCTACCCTTTAAATGAGGTGTTAAGTCGTAATCGTCTAGAGCTTTACGAAAGCTACTGACTAACTGCTGACGCTTACATACCAACTGAGGAAGATATTTTGCACTGTTGGATTTTCTCCAGTGGAGTATCACAGATTTCATTCAAAATTCAACTGCCCAAGTTTCAAGGCATTTCATTCAGGTGAGCACCAAAGGTTTTGTTTCTGACCTAATGGAAAATCTGTAGGTTATTCGATGTTGGAGGCTGTAAATCTAAACGATGAATGTGGATTCCTATGTTTGATGTGGTTGACGTGTTGATCTCTGTGGCATCACTGTCTGACTACAATATTTTCAACTCTATTGATGGCCGCTCTGTGGTATTTAAAAGATTGTTTATATATTACGCAACTTCTCCACATATACAAAATATGTTTTAGAACCAGCTTGTGGCTACACTTTCAATGTTTGAATCACTCACAAATAGCCCATATTTTATTGCTAAACCAGTTATTTTGTATCTCAACAAAAAAGATGTGTTTGCGCAAAAGTTGCTGGTATCACCGCTGAGTGGTTACTTCAAGGATTACTCAAGTACGTATGATATAACATTTGCAGTATGAAATTGTGGATCTTGAATTTCAGTTCAAGCACCTATTAGATTAGGACCTCTACAATTTGAATTATTTAGAACTCATGTTTCCATTTCAGAGGCTGGCACACTTACCACTGCTCTCAGATATGTTGATGAACTGTGCAGAGATAAGTTTTCCAAGCGTTGATCCGTGGAAAGACCTAATCAGCAGGAAAGCAGAAATGGAGCCTGTTTTCTTCAAATCACTTGTGCTACTGACACCAACTTGATAAAAGCAGTACTTGACAATAGTTTCGAGTTTGTGATTGGTGTGAATTGCAACTGTAGTAGCTTATCATAAAATTTGTGGTTATTGGTGGTGGGAGTGCCAAAATTAAGCATTGAAAAATTTGTATTGTATATAACACTCACTAACCTGTTTGTCATTGCTTGTTTGTGTAGCTACCAATAAACTCTTCATTTGGTGTCGAGACCAATCTTTTTGTGTGTTGTATGTCATGCCACGCTGCAAACCCATTCCGCTTTCTCCTTCATCTTCAATCAAGTCTACTCGTTCAAAGACCAAGCCGTTGCCTACTTTCATCAACTCTTCCCGTTCGTCATCCCATTCTTCTGTGCCCCCTTTGATGCTCCAGTCATTCAGCCTACCCCTCCCTTCTGTGTCGCGTCTACACCCCTCACTAAGCCTCCTGTTGCCGATCCTCTTAGCCAATCAGCCACACTTCTACAGATTCTTCAACAACAACAACAAATGGCCGACTGAGCTGCCACCTAACAACAACAAATGGCTTACTGAGCTGCCACCCAACAACAACAACTCCTTCAGTGGGTGACCAAGCAACAACAGCAGCAGCACCAGCACCAGCAGATGGTCGATCGCTAGAAGCAGATCCTCACTGCTTTGCATGTATGACCACAAGCTGCACATCCTCAACTTACAGTCAACCTCCCACATCCAACTACCTATCGCTTCCTCTACACAAGCGACGACATCACTTTCGCCAGATGGTGGGAGGAAGGAAATACACCACTTTGTTGAGCAGTCTGGTCTCCCTTGATACAAAATCATAGAAGACGCTTTTGATGCTGCGGCACACCGGCAGTTTCATTCCATCTCGCCAGACTGAATGACTTGGAACTTGGAATCAGCTCTTGCTGCATTGGAACCTCTACTGCAACCCGACGAATCACAAATCCAACTCGCTTTCAGCCTTCTTAAGCTCACATACGACCCCAACATCATCCAAGCGACTCATCGTTTCAAAGCCCATGCTGCATGCATCACCAATCCCGACTCTATCCTCTCCGCCGTTTACCTCAACCTCCTTCCCAACCGTCTCAAGAAGCACATGGTTCGTCACCTTTCCAACCCCCACTCAGCCTCACCACATCCATTCAGTCACTACAGAAGCAGTCAAGTATTACAACATCAAGCAGGCAGTCAACGAGTCTCTCAATTCCTGCCCATCTTTCTCTTAGGTTCCCAAGCACGACACATCCACTGGTTCCTCCACTCCTCCTAGATGCCACAACTGCAACAAAGTCGGCCATGTTGCTCATCGCTGTCGTTCCCAATCCACTCCGATCAAGTCTACTCCACAGTCTTCCAGCTTTACAAATTGACTACCATTGTAGGATGTTGTTTTCGTGTTGAAACCCAAAAGACTATGTCAAGTACGGTAGCTAGAGACAAACGGATCTAACGGAATCGAAAATTTTTACACAAAACAGAAACGGAGTGGATTCTGAATGACCTGCATCTGCAGAGAAACAAACAAAATGCAGGTTGCACTGAAATAGAAGCTACAACAGAATGTTTTATTATTTCCCATTACACTTAGTAGGTCTAGTTTTTCTAATTACTCACATGAAGTGGTTAAGGTATGAGTTGTTCTGGAAGTGAAGCCTCTAAAAATACCAGTCCTGAAGTTAGAAAATGACTTAGAAAGCAATTTCTGTATTTACCAAGTCTTGTACAACACTGGCAACCTTCTTTTCCAGTTGCTGAAGTTTGTTGGTGATGCTCTTGAAACCAATTTCAAACTCAGTCTCTGCTTTTTCCAGAATGTTCAACAGAGTGACACCTTTCTGAGAAACTAGAACAAGGTGAATGTTGTTACAATAGAATAATCATTGAAAATTTATTGACTTCTTGCCTATTAATGATGGTCTTGCTTGCTTTCCTGTGGAGCTATAAAACGATTTATTGTTCTGCTGTTTGTTATACTACATAATACTACAGACTGATAAAACATTGCTTGAATTGAAAAACATAATTATTACTTGACAATGGAAAATACAGTATAGATAAAAAAAATGTCCCATCGCTTTTTCGGCCTTCACTCAAACGTTTCGTTCTCAGTCACTTCTTTACCGATTTGGCTCAAATTTGCAGCAAAAATTAACAACATGGTTGGCTAAATATTCTGCAAGTGTGGTGCCAAAATTCCGACTCATACTGGTTTTATGACCCAAAAACTAGGAATGAGGGTGGTCCACGCAAATTTATTTTTTTTTCGGTAATATAAGGAGTACAGGCCTGAAACTTGCAGGAATGATTGGTGTTGCCATTGGGCATAACATACTAAGCGGGCAGCCCTGTAGCTCAAAGGGCACTAAAATGGGGGAATTTCAGAAACATGACGAAATACCACTTTTCTTCGTAAAACCGGCAAAATGACGATTCTAAATATTTTCAATTTTCAAAAAACGCTGCCGGGATGGTTTCTATGGTGTGGAACAGAGCTTAAATATCAGGTTCTTTTATTTGTCGAACTTCCTGCTACAATCTGTGTTGATTAACAACAGATTTAGTGCTTTGATTCTAGAAGGTGCGGATTTCTTTACTATGGGATTTTCACTCATGTTTTTGAAATTCCCCCATTTTAGTGCCCTTTGAGCTACAGGGCTGCCCGCTTAGTATGTTATGCCCAATGGCAACACCAATCATTCCTGCAAGTTTCAGGCCTGTACTCCTTGTATTACCGAAAAAAAATAAATTTGCGTGGACCACCCTCATTCCTAGTTTTTGGGTCATAAAACCAGTATGAGTCGGAATTTTGGCACTAAACTGGGAGAATATTTAGCCAACCATGTTGTTAATTTTTGCTGAAAATTTGAGCCAAATCGGTAAAGAAGTGACTGAGAACGAAACGTTTGAGTGAAGGCCGAAAAAGCGATGGGACATTTTTTTTATCTATACTGTATGTAAAATTAACTAACGTCAGAATTTCTGTTCTTCTAGTTCTGTTCTTCAATGTATTGACTAGTTTCTCATCATTTAGACAATCTCCCTCGAACATTGAGGAAAATCTTTCACAAGCCAATCTCTCCGGCCAGTTAAAGCCATATTTTTTCATAATTGGTTCACATCCTCGTCTAGCTTGTTGGCAAAGTTCTCTGCAGGGTGGTGAGGCAGTACTTTTCTTTGTACACATTGGAGCGTAAACAGAACACAGAAACAGTTGCAGTTGTGGACTACAGTTTATTTCGACTAATGGCCAAAACTGATGAATCTCTAAA
Source organism: Sabatieria punctata (assembly GCA_030248155.1). NCBI lineage: Eukaryota > Metazoa > Nematoda > Chromadorea > Araeolaimida > Comesomatidae > Sabatieria > Sabatieria punctata. The sequence continues at coordinate 108,421 of JASANB010002177.1, forward strand.
CCTGCTTCCTCCTGATTTTCGTGGTTAAAACTGTTTGGAAGCATTGTTAAGTTGTAAGGGACCCTTCTTCTGCACATTGGAATAGTTATTCGCTCGCATTTCTTACTCTCTGTAATTGTTGATATTAGTGTGAAGAGAGCAAAACTGAACAAGATGAACATGATTGAACAAGTAAATGCAACACAATGCCCAGTACAAACAAAACTATGTTTACAAGAGTTGAATTTCACCAGGGCCCATGTATGTTTAGACTATCTAACAGTCTCCAACAAGCTAAACCACAAGCATTTTTGCTCGAAATATCTGGAATATTACAGTAACTTTTGGTAGTAACTAAACTACAAAATATAATCAATCGTTTTCAATCAAAACGTTGGTTCTTCTTCTTTATGCCCAGCCTGCGCAATCTAAAATCATTGGCTTCAGCTATGCTCATCAAATTATTAGTAGTAAAATTTACCAGAGTATCAATTTTTCGACTCAGTGAATTGAACTTGGCTTCCAGGGAATTCTCCTGAAATATCTGCAGTAGTTTTTTCTGAATTACCAGAAGATGAACCAAATACCAGTGCTCTGAAAGCATGAGCCGTCTGTCGTTGCATAGCGCGTAGCTTATTCATGATATCGTTCAGACTTCTTTCAGTTTTTCTTCGGAAATGTTGCGATTCCTCTACAGGCGTTGAACTCGGAGTAGGAGTTATTCTGAAATGCTTGTGTTCTTGCAGTTCAGCAAATACAATATACTGTAAGACTTCTAATAATAGCACTGTGCTATTTCACTAATTGAAATTAAATAGTCGAACTAAAATTTAATCAAAATTTAATTGAAATTCGCCTGGTATTTCAATTAATTTTTCAATTATTTCCTATGGTGAATTTAAGCGAATGCATAAATATTAGAGGAGCAAATCACTTCAAACAAAAACCTATTGCGCTTTGTCACCTATTTAATGTTGACTTCGTGTGAAACCTTTTGTGTTGAAACATTTTGGTCTCTATTTTCGCGCAAAAAACTCCAGCCCAGGTTCTGAGTATCCTAGACTGGTTTTATGATTCCTAACGCGTTCTAGCGCCTTCCTCAGTCTTTTCAGACCAGAAATACATGTATAGATATAAATCACGAAACATGCATGCAACAGTGTCTGACAGGCTACATCAATAAATGCTATATGCAAATTTTCTTACGCAGTTTGCATTTTTGTCTTATCATGCCAAATTTCGTCATTTTCTGTTGTTTTTCTAACAGTTTTGAGTCAGTGTGGCCTCATATACATCGCAAAAGTCCATTTTTTGATAAAAAAATGACATAAATTAGCTATTTTAGCTTCGGTTTTTCCCGCGATTAATGTTTTTTCCGACGCGTAGGAAAAAAAACGAAAAAAACACCAAAAAAAACACACCTCACATTCCTGAATCATACCAACCAAATTCAAACTGAATTAGCTAGTACTATACCATACCACATCGAATTCAAATTGCCAAGTTTATACTATACCATATCGTATCAAATTCAAAGTTTGAATTTGGTAGACATCCTTGGTCGTACCCAGACATGGGCATGGGGGGGCTGTGGGGGGGTAAGCCCCCCCCCTCAGGCTCTGACCTACCCCTCCCCCTCAGCCAGCCGCTACCCCCCCCTCAGGAATTTTTTGGAAGAATTTTGTATAGAAAATTATGATAAAAATATGCCTGGATTAGGTGTAAATGAATTCAGAATAGCTTATTTTAACGTATTTTAATGAAAAATCAGCCAAAAAACCTTGATTTTAGCCAAAAATCGGACTTTTTGGCTTACCACCCCCTCAGCCCCCCCCCCTCAGGCGCTCCTACCCCCCCTCAGCCCCCCTCAGGAATTGGAAATTCTACCCCCCCCCTCAGCCGAAATGCTAGCCCATGTCTGGTCGTACCTACCGATGTATTTGCACTGTGGGAAGAATCGGCGGGGCAACAGATGTAGCCTTCAGCACACAAAGTCCGGCAGGCCCACCAGACACTGGAAACTTATCACATTGCAGCGATTGCGGCCATTGGAATCCAAACTTTTGCATCAGACTCTCGCATCCCTGTCTGGCCGATTCGCACAGCTCCCTACACGGAGGAATGGCGCGTTTGAGCACCGTACAAACGGGCACATAGACCGAGCAAAGGAACAGTTTCAGGTCGGGACTACAATTGACCTTGACCAGAGGGTAAAATTGGTGCAACTCCAAAGAAGCTTCGTTTTGGGTCCGATGGTTGAGGATATTGGGCATTATGGTCTGGTTGTAGGAAAGCTCGCTCTGACACATAGGTACAGATATGGGTTCGCAAGATTTGTCGCGTCTTGCTTCAATGCACCAAATCAGTACTGAGGTAAGAAGCAACTCACGCAACATGCTTGGCTTTAGGACGCGAAGATGCAGACTCAGCCAAGGCAAAACAGACAATGTTTTGATAGCTTAGCAGATTTATTGTGTTTAGTTTGGGCGCTGATAAGACCGATGCTGTCAACTGTAAATCACACCCAGCTTTCCTGTCTTGATTTTCATCAGACAGTGATCGTAAACGTAAAGTGTTTTCCAGCACCGGTGGATAAACAATTTTTCCGTTCAGACTTCTTCTGAGCGGCTCCCGTACTACCAACCAAGTTATAAACCATCGAAACAAAAAGCCTTTTAAATAGAAATTTAACGTTTCAACTGCTGCTTGTTAGTTAAGACATATAGGCGAGTTTAGAAGTGTCTTTTGCCACTATGCCCTTGTTTTAGCTAAATAGCACAATTTGTCATAAACACTCACGAGGTATAAGCCTACGGTAGGGTAGGAAAGGAATTATTGGATAATTGTTTACGCGACCGCTAAACGCGACCGCTTAGGTTGCTTTTGCTATTTCTAGACTTAAAGCGTGCTACAATGCATGGCCTGGCCAGAGCTTTTTAGAGCTTTTCAAGTTGCCGAGCCTACCGGACCCCTCTGCCGCCGCGCCGCCATACATGTAACAGGTCATCCGCCGAAGGGGGAGGGGGGTTGGGGCGTCTGGTGCCGGCCGGGGGGGGGGGGGTCTGATCCAAAATTTTTGGAGGGGGGTTGGGCACTAAAAACGCTCAAAATCGAAAAAAATCGCAATTAGCCTAGTGAAATGAAATAGAAATAGCGTACCCGGGTACACTAATTGGTATAAGCGTACCCGGGTACACTACACTAAAATTAGTCAGAAAGAGCTGTAGTTCACTTCAGCACAAAATTAGTTGTTGGCTCGAAAGACTACCTCAAATTTAGAAGTATTTGACACAAAACTTTCCTGATTTCAAGAGTTTTCTATTCTATTCAATCACAATCAGCGTACTTAAAAGTGCATTTGAGCATTTAGAAACGTGAATAATTACTAGACAAACGTCAATTTAGACTCTATTTGTATGAGACATGTGGTTTACATTCCAGAAAACGGCACTATTGCAAACTTTTCTTTTACTGTCGGCTACCTTAATCCAGCGAAATTCAGGGGTCATTGCTGAAAAACCTTTCTCCAAACAGAGTACCCTGGAGTAAACTAACTGGCACCACCTGCCTAATTGTGTACCTATCGTACACTACTGTATTTGGAGGTACTCTATTACAAGCCACAAGCTAAATTTCATCTGATTATCGCCACTAAAAAGGCAAAGCAATCCCGTTGTGTGTGACTCAACAGAAAACACTATTCCGTTGTAAATTCACATCTGGTGAAAAAACACGCATGGGTGTTTGTTCTTTTTAAACCAAATCCGGACTAACCAATTGTTTTGTCTAACCAGGTCCGGATTAACGAGACATGACTGTTGTAGTAGCATAGACGAATCGGGCGAGAAAGCATCTAATCCAGGAGTAGAGGAAGCTTCTTATTTTGAAGTGAACAGGAAAAACTCGTAATCGTTAGCTTACACTTGGTGGCAAGGAGAGGGGGCATGCAACAGTTATGTAATAGCATGAGGGGGAGGTGGTTCGCCGAAGGATTATTTTATTAGTATTTATTACGATTGGCGATTTTCTTACTTTACTTTTCAAAGTTGAGAGAGCAGTTGCCGTTTAAGTCAGGGCTTTCCAATGTTTCAAATGCTAAATGACACCAGTGACCTTTGACATCTTATTAAGAGTTTATAAGGGCATCTCACTTTGCGACTCAATTTTTTATGACTATCGATTATCAGTCAAGTGATATGGCAGCAGCTTTATAATCCATGATAAAACAGTGGACAGACGTTCTCGTTTTAAAAACGTAATTTCACATGGAATTGAATGCAAAAATTTCAACTTCAACTCTGCAAAAAATTGAAATTTCGGCGGCTAACCAAATTATTACGTAATTGTTGCAGGCCCACTGACCGCACCAATCACAAGAGATCAGGATAAACATCAGCAAGCAGAACAGCAGGGGTGCCCAGATTGGGCACAGCCGAGTTTCGTTGCTGCACGATTACACAAGTAGAAGCTCTCCTAATCTGGTGACACTGATAGCCGATCTTCAGTTCTCTAATCAGAAAGCTGACGAACTTATTTGCAGTGTTCTCATCACCAACCATCAATTTGTCGACCAGAAATCGCTTTACCGTCAACCAGTCAGCATTATGCAAATTTATGTCCAGCTCGGCATGGCATCTGCCCACTTCTCTGATTTTGTCTTGAATGACTAGCAAGTCTCTTTGCTCTGACAAGTCTTGCAGAACTTCGCCAATGAACTCAATAATGCTGGCTCCAGGTGAACTGATGTCCAGTGCGTTGGCTTGTGGCTGCTTCGGGACTTGCAGCGAGTTTCGAGAAGATTCTTCTGCCTGATGAACTGGGGCTTTGCGCAGTAGCCGAGGGTTTGATTCGGCGAGAATTTCCAGAAACTCTTGCCCCATTTCTGCAGTTGCCGATTCTTTCCAGAAAGCTCGCAGCTGGGTGACGCCAGAAACACTGATGCTACTGCGCTTGGTGAGACGGATTTCTGATTTTTTGGCTTGTTTTACACTCCAGCGACTCAGGAATAGACAGTTGGTTGCACTGAAATTCAGCCTTTCTTTTAACAATTACAATGCTTTCTTTGTTCATTCATTCATTCATTCATTCATTCATTCATTCATTCATTCATTCATTCATTCATTCATTCATTCATTCATTCATTCATTCATTCATTCATTCATTCATTCATTCATTCATTCATTCATTCATTCATTCATTCATTCATTCATTCATTCATTCATTCATTCGCTTGTTCATTGCTTCATTTGTTCATTTGTTTGTTCATTCATTCGTTCATTTGATCATTCATTCATTCGCTTGTTCATTGCTTCATTTGTTCATTTGTTTGTTCATTCATTCGTTCATTTGATCATTCATTCATTCATTCATTCATTTGTTCGTTTGTTCATTCATTTGTTTGTTTGTCTGTTCGTTTGTTCATTCGATCATTCATTCATTTGTTTGTTCATTCATTCGTCTGTTCATTTGTTCATTCATTTGTTCGTTTGTTTGTTCATTCGTTCATTTGTTCATTTGTTCGTTCGTTCATTTGTTCGTTCATCTGTCTGTCCGTCGGTCCATCGGTCCGTCCATCTGTCTGTCCGTCCATCCGTCTGTCCATCTGTCCATCCGTCCGTCCATCTGTCCATCCATCCGTCTGTCCGTCTGTCCATCTGTCCATCTGTCCGTCTGTCTGTCCATCTGTCCATCCGTCCATCCATCCATCCGTCCATCCGTCCGTCTGTCTGTCCGTCCGTCCATCCATCCATCCATCCGTCTGTCTGTCCATCCATCTGTCCGTCCATCTGTCCGTCCGTCCATCCATCTGTCCATCCATCCATCCATCCATCTGTCTGTCCGTCCGTCTGTCCGTCTGTCTCTCATCCGTCCGTCCGTCCGTCCGTCCGTCCGTCCGTCCGTCTGTCCATCCATCCGTCCGTCCGTCCGTCCGTCCGTCCGTCCGTCCGTCCGTCCGTCCGTCCGTCTGTCTGTCTGTCTGTCTGTCTGTCTGTCTGTCCGTCCGTCCGTCCGTCCGTCCGTCTGTCCGTCCGTCCGTCCGTCCGTCCGTCCGTCCGTCCGTCCGTCCGTCTGTCCGTCCGTCCATCCGTCCGTCCATCCGTCCGTCCGTCCGTCCGTCCGTCCATCCATTTGTTCGTTCGTTCATCGCGGTCCGTCCGTCCGTCCATCCGTTTGTTCGTCAGTCCATCCGTTCGTTCGTTCGTTCGTTCGTTCGTTCGTTCGTTCATTCGTTCGTTCGTTCGTTCGTTCGTTCGTTCGTTCGTTCGTTCGTTCGTTCGTTCGTTCGTTCGTTCGTTCGTTCGTTCGTTCGTTCGTTCGTTCGTTCATTTGTTCGTTCATCTGTTTTTTCATTCATTCGTTTGTTTGTTTGTTCATCTGTTTTTTCATTCATTCGTTTGTTTGTTTGTTCATTCGTTTCACTAGTTTGTTTGCTTGTTCATTTCGTTTGTTCATTCATTTGTTCATCTGATCATTCATTCATTCATTCATTCTT